>RJWM01031126.1:0-22819 GCA_004363535.1 Dasyprocta punctata
AAAATAAGTTTCCAACTACATCTTACACTCTCCTCCCTGTCGTTGTGGAATAAAGCATTTTCCCAAGGAGTCTTGGGCCCTTTTGGTGAACAATGATATTTTAGCCAGGGTTCTGCACTAGTCCGTTGGTGTGCTCTCCCTATCGCCTACAAGGGGAAGACAGAATCTTTCACCCTGATTAGCTCTGAACTCTAATTATCTTCTTTTCTGATCTGAAACTGATAAAAACCCTTTTTAGTTTCTCCTCCAGCCACTATTTTTTCTTAATTTTCAGACTTTGGGTTGTTACTTACGAATGTATCACCAAATTATTTCTCCAGGTGATATTTAATAAAACACGGATGCAGTACCTGCTATTATTTAATATTTAGTGTACTTTGAAAAGTATGAGAATGCTTCCTTTCAAGGCTGTGCTTGTGTGCATAGGAGCATGCACACACATGTGTTCATGTGGGTATGTGTGAGCACACTAAAAATGCAGGGTTTCTGAGGTATACAGTGCCTTGTTATACTTTATTTTATGATGTCAGAAATTTGTTTTAAATTGAAACATTCAACTATTCAAAGATAATTTGAAATAAATCAGAGAACTGAGTTTGAATATGTTTTATTGATCATCACTTGTATCTCCATAAGGATTTACTTTTCTTATGAGAATAATGATAATAATGATATCAACCTTCTGAAATGTACATAATATTCATATTTAATTCATATAACTTTATGTCCAATTTAACTTATTTTAACACAAAGCCTTCAATAAGGGATAGAAAGGAAATAATACAAGAATGTTTTATAACTAATTGATAGAATTTAAATTTTTTTTTTATTTTAAAGATAGTAAAATATAACAGAATGTAACAAATGAAGTCAATCAAAACAAAGCAGTAGGAGTGGTACAGAACTTCGAAGACCAATAATATGAGTACAATAGCTACCATAACATACCTTGCTATCTTCAAATTAGCTGACCACTCCAACAGATGCAGTAGGATTGAACCAAAAACAAAACGACACAAAATCAATAAAAACAGAATGTAAAATAAAGGAAAAAAAAGAGAAAAATAATAACGATCAGAGTAAAACAAAATGGCGAGAACCACACTGGGCCTCGAAGACCAGACAGAAGAGCATCCCCCGTGTCTGCAACATTGCCTACTGTCATCATACAAAGAGACATTCAGGGTGCCGCTCAGAGGCCTGCAAAATCCATGAAAAAACACTAGTGTCTAGTTGCTTTATGTACCTTAGTTGCCATCAATCCAGCCAGACCTCAGAGCCAGCAGCCTGCCCACGGGGGGGGGGGGGGGGATGTCCTTGATTCTGAGCCCGCGCGCCGGTGCCCCACGGTCCCAGCAAGTTGCGGTCCGGTTGGACTTGTTCTCGTTCTCCTCCGGGGTGGCGGAGCCCCCATCCCCGGAAGGCGGATCAGATCTCCCTTGATGCAAGCTGGCGCCGCGTGGCGCCAGCGCGTTGTGGTCCGGTTGGACCAGTTCTGGTTCTCCTCTGGGGTGGCGGAGCCCCCATCCCCGGAAGGCGGATCAGATCTCCCTTGATGCAAGCTGGCGCCGCGTGGTGCCTGCGCGTTCTAGAATTTAAATTGTGACATATTTACATGAATAGAAGTGGAATACTCTGAAAATGAAAGCTTCCACTTTAGTATTTTTGCCAGTGGTCAGCTGAAATTTCCTTATGTTATTTACCTTTAAAAAAAAACTTCAAAAAAGAGACACTTTAAACATCAGAAAATTTATCAGTAATGAGGATAAAATGTTATTTACAATTTAGATCAATAATTTTCTTAAATCTGAACACAAAGGTAACCAACTGTTTATCTATTTCTACATTGGTTTACCGGAAGCAATGTCAGCATTTTTTTGTTTTGTTTTGTTTTGTTTTGTTTTTATATACCAGGGATCAAACTCACAACCTCTCGCCCACTAGGCAGGCACTTACACCACTCAGCTAAATCCCCACTGCTACTTATTTTGAGGCAGGGTCTCACAATTCAGTTGAGGCTAGCCTTGAACTCACTTTGTAGCCCAGGCTGGTCTTGAACTTGCAATGATCCTCCTGCCTTAGCCTCCTGAGTGCTGGAATTACAGGCATGCACCAGCACGCCCAGCTAATGTCAGCATTTTGAACTGTATAATTGAATATCTCTTGCTTCTAAGAACAAAAATGTAAATAAAAAAATTTCCAAAACATTTTACAGTGTATATAGCTATTCAAAATAAGTATCACAAAACTTAAAAGTGCAATGAAAAACTTTTCGATAGAACAAAAACTGACAGAGGAACTGTACCTAATCAGTTATGTTGCAAACTACAAAATCATTCTCTGGAAAAATACCTTTGGTGAGTATAATAAAAACTAAATAAAGCAGGAAATTATTAAAAGAGACTGAATCATTATTGGTAGTTCTAAAGAGAAGAAAATTATTTTTGATGTTTGAATCTGCTCAGTGTATCCACAGATTTGACTTCAAAGAAATAATGATTTAACTATGATAGATGCAAAATCTATTAAAATTTTGATGTAACATAGATTGATTAATCATAACTGAATTTAAAAATATTCACAGAAAAAAATTTGGATCAAATAATCTCAGCTTACTAAGAATGAGAATAAAAATATGAAAATGTTTAATTATGAAATATTTATTCTTTATGAAGTATCATGGACTCAGAGCCTTTCTGAGTATTTTTACTTCTTGCCATTTTATGAACAGAGAAACTGAATTCTGACTTGTTCTGGATTTGGGGGATAAAAATATCATTAGAATCCATGACTCACCAATAATCATCCAATTTTAAATCATGCTATTTTTTCATATCAAATGTGCAAAATCTATTTTAAATAAAAGTATCTTACTCTATAGAAATAGAAAAATAAGAAGAAGTCACAAGATTTTTATCATCTTTCATGTTTAAATGGTAGACTCTTTTTGGGCAACCAAAGAAGATGCAGTAGTTTTAAAAAAAGATTAGGTAGAAGAATATATGTTAAAAAATGAACATTAGGGCTGGAAGTTTGGCTCAGTGGCTTAAGTGCCTGTCTGGCAGGCATGAGGTTGTGAGTTCGATCCCTGGTACAGCAAAAAAACAAACAAAGAAACAAACAAACAAATAAGAATATTAATAGAACATTATGAAAACTTTGAAATAAAATAAAATATCACATTTTATCTCACTCTAAAATTTTTTCCAGTGGCCAGTATTACCAATTAAATATATTTCTTAACTCAAAAACAATGACTAGAAGTGGATAAGACAAAATTAATTCCTGCTTCAAATCTTATAATTAACCCAAAGTGTTGAACTGTCAGGAATGACTAAATTATTCAAGTGTACAAATATTAACCTGTAAAAGAAGGACAGTAATGAATTCCCCTTAGTCTTCTCTTTAGGGATACATAATGATAAGAGACATTCTTCTGGGAAATGACAGCAGCACAAAGAATAAAAAGGAAATTAATCAGAATGTGAATTTGTCGAAAGACAGAACTGGAAGCCACACATTTTTAATAGTGCCCTAATTGCTAATTATTTTCAGCATCTGTCTCATGTGTAAAAACCTTAGAGCTCACAAGTAATATAAGTAGTCATTAAGTTATATGATGTTCGATGCCACTTGTACATTAGAAAATACAAATTGGCAAGATGTTAAAGTGTCTGAAGTTATCTATACCATGTAAGAGTTTAATGTCTTGTCAGATGCTTTTCAAATCTATTACAAGTACATTAATGTTCCAATATAAAATGTCTTTTATTTTGTGTTGTAACTGGAAATGAGACAGTATTCAGAAAGTGTTAACAGTTTTAGTAACTTTTCTTCTTTGAACATTTTTCTAAAATGAAATTTTAGGAAATTTCTATCTATCCAAACTGCCAGCCATTTTACTTAATTTCTTATCTAAATTTTACTGATTTCATAATCAGCATGCACTGTGAGAAGTCTGAGTTATTATTTCCACCATGAATTTAAAATAAAAAGGGACAAATAGGCTGTATTTACTAATATTGGTACCACCAAAAATTTGTAAATGTAAGCAGTCTAATTTTGAGCTCTGTAAATTCTTAATCTCTCAGCAAGTTTTTCTGCCTCTAAGGGATAGAAGATAAATAGTGTCTTTAAAAGAAATTAAATATTTATTCTAAATGTGTATCTTTACTTTTATAGTAAACAAGAGCTTTGATTAAAGAATATTACTATTTCTTGTTGTATCTGAATCTTGAACCGCGATTTATATCTTTTAGCTAAGTGATCTTGGCCAAGCCACTCGAACTCTTGAAAGTTCTTTTCCTTTTTCTAAAACTTAGATTAAAGAAATACTTAAAATAAGACCATATAGCACATCCTGGCATTATAGAATGCAGTAGAAAACATCCGTACACTACATATAATGTCTATCCCATGTTCCAAATATCAAATGAACATTGACTGAATGATTCTGTTTGCAAATTGTTTCATGACTTAGATAGTACATAATTTCTTTCCATTTTTGACCTTGCATTTTACTAAAAGACAAAATTTCAAGTGTTTGTTACACATCTTTGACAGTTTTTTAAGTGTTCAGGTAAAAAATTCTCATCGATTAATATTGTATGAGTTTTAGGGGAAGGAATGTTTATCTAGTTACTCATGCTGTTTATTTAATTACAACTTGTTGTCACGGTTTGTTCCCCAGCTTTGTAAAGCATTAGAACTTATCCAGGCAACACAATTCAAGTCTTGACTTTACCAATTTTTGACAATATGACTTTAGACAAGTCATTAATTCTTTCTAGTACTGACATGTTTTATAAAACAGACATAATAGCAGATTTCAAGAGTATGATGTGAGAGTAAGATGGAAAAAGCTACCCTGAGTAACTGCTTTGTGCTGTGGAATATTCTACCCCAGTGTATCAGTAGCTAGAACTAGACCATGGGAGGGAATAAAACAGGTTAAATAAGATCATGACACTAGAGCCCTAATTCCACTGGACCAGTACCTAAGTTAATATGAGGGCTCCTTCCAGTATATGCATTTTATGTTTCTTTTAGTTGCAAACAATAAGATACTATGAAAAAAGATGCTTGCATCAATAAATTAATTGCAAGAAAAAAACCGTTTTGATTTTTTTCAAGATTTACTTCAAGGAAATATTGGACAAACTGTGAGAGACAGAAATAAAGAAGTAAGTAAGTTAACTGCACTGTCTCATACCTAGGATAGACTAAAAAGATAACCAATGTATTGATTAAAAGGAAATATAACATTTTCTGGAAAAATTCTTGCTAAAGAGGTGAGGCCTCTTTTGCTTGTTTATTTTAAAATTTGGAGTTCCAATTCTTATATCAGTAAAACATTAAAAGTATTCAATTTCATTTATCCTCATAAAATATTTTCTTACATGCTATTTTCATTATACATGCTTTGGAGGGGCTTTAGTATGTTTCCTGTGGTTCCATTTGGTTAAGATAATCTAACTAGAACAAATTCTGCAATGGATACAGAAAATTGTAGTTGGTTCTACTCTACCTAAAATTTTTGGCAAGCAGTAAGATTCTTAATAGACCCTACATTTGCATATCATGTAACTAAGTCCCAAATGTGTTTTTTCCCCACAATTTATTAATTTTGCTTTGGTAAGCTAACTACACAAATACTGGTAGTGTCATGTTAATGTGAAATTCATTTCTAAATACTACTATATAGAATGTACAATTCATCACATGATGCAAAGTGTAATTGGATTTTGTCTTAATCAGCGCAGGGTGTCACCACAAAATGCCACAGACTGAGTGTCTTAAATAACACAAATTTATTTCTTTCCACTTGTAGGGTCAGGAAAGTCTAAGATCAGGAGGCTCTGTGACAGGTTTCTGTGTGAGGGCTAACTTCCTGCCTTGCAGCCAGTAGCCTTCTCGCTGTCTCTTCTCACAGAGAAGAGAGAGAACTTTGTGTCTCCCTGTCTGTTATCAGCAGAGCAGCAGCCCCATGAAATTTGGTTAATTTCTGGGATAAGATTCTTGGGTCTTATCTTTTGATTTCATTTAACTTGTAAAATTTTCTCACATTGTCTATTTCCAGACATAGTCAGAATGAAGATTGAACTTCCACCTAGTTTTGTGGGACACAGGCACTCAGTTTACAGCAGACTTCAAGAATTTTTTTGTAATCCTTAACAACAATAAATTATACCAGAATATGTCTATTTATTTCAATTTAAAAACTTCTATTTCGCTTTTTATTTTGTCAATTATTTAGTTCTTATTATTATGCTCTTTCTAAACATGAAAGAATGTATGGAAAATTCCAGTCTCAAAGACTTCTACATACAGTTCTGCATGTTGGAAATATATAAGGTTTTCTGAAAACACAGATTCCCATTTATATTACACATTGAACAAACAACTGAAGACAGGAGAAGAGACAGGCAGTGACAGGAGTAGGATCTATAAAGATGCAGGTAACAATGGTAAAATAAGGAAAATCTGACTGATCTGAGAAAAGAAGAATGATGAAAAATATTGCTGATGAAAATGAGAAGATTATATGAAAAAAAGAATTCTCTGTCAAATTAAAGGTTTGTATTTTTGTTATTTAGCAAAATAGAAAATCTTTTATTTTGGTGTCTGTTACTAAGTCTACCCAGGAAAAGAAATTATTTTAATAATTTTTAAATGACCATTCATTTCAAAATTATTACAATAATTGTGATTTCACAGCTAAATGTAGACCTGTTAATTACCTATCATAATTTTCCAATGTCAAGAGCATAGTAAGATAGAGACTAAGGTGAATAAAAGAATAATTTTATTAATCTTTGAAACAACATCTTATTCCTGGAAGTCAGAACCTCCATGTGTAACTATGTTGAATGGATTACATGCATTATCTCATTCTAGGCTTGCTGTAAGTCTGTAAGAGAGTCATCGCTATCTCTGCCTTGTAGAGGAAGAATAATTTAAGCCTCAGCAGAATTCAAGAATTCAATCAAGGTCTCTCATCTAATGAATGAGATTCCAGCCACATCTATCTGATCTAATATTCTGCACGCTTTCCTTCATTCAGCTTTACTCGTTATGAGAAAGGGATTTGGATTATGACCACTGGCACGATGTAATTGATGGATGACTTCAGCACAGTTGTACCCAGTCGAGAGATGTATGTGGCACTGGTTTGGAAGTTTAGAAGTATGTTGGCATACAGTGTTAGTAAAGGGGTCATTAACAGCAGTGTTTCTTTTACTCCTAGTAGTAAATGAATGGCAATGAACCACTAGTGACCTTTTGGGTTCTTCCTGGCTTTTAATATTGTTGTTTCTGTTTTAGTAAACTAAAAATAATTAATTTTTCTTGGACTATACTTTCAGGTTATTTTAAACTTGTCCTACTTTAAAGCAAAATATTATCCCTGTGGATGTTACCTTTCATTTAGAAATGTATATATGATTTCGTTTCCTTAATTATTAACATTGGAAGTATATGCTATTTGTAAAGTTCATATAGAAATGAAGACTAAATTGAAAATATGTCAACATTTTTCAACATCTTTGTGTGTTTTGAAACATCTGAACTTTTGGGGTCTGGGTTGAGAGACATTAGTAGAAATACACCATGGCAGACTCCAGTAGTCACACGCTTGCATGGCCTTCTTTTCTTGACTGCAAGTGAGACCTGTGCCTTGCTTTGTAAAATAAGTTCTTTCATTCTAAGTCTTTTACAACATTTTGCCTAGGACTTGATCTAATTTATTATTGTGTGTTCATTACTTTTCCAAATGTACTTTCTAATGGTAGAAATTTTGTCTTTTATATTCTCTTCTTCATTTCTTGGACATAGAACAGTCTCCAGAATGTTGGTCCCTGGTAAATCTTTGTTGAATTATTATTTGCATATTATTTATCTGTCTTACTCTCTATCTAAATTTAGAATTTCATACAGATTATTCCATAACTGAAAGGCAATTTTTACTTTTTTCTTTGCTAAACACACCCAGAGTAGTATTTACCACATAGCAAATTAGAATTAAAAATTACACTCAATAATTGAATAATTACAGCATGTATGACTCTGTTGAGGCATACAAATCTGCTAACATTTTTGTAATGCAGCTAATCCACATGGTTGTGCTTTTGATTCTGATTTGTTTTTCATATGAGGTAGATATTATCACTAAGATAAGACTGACAACTATTAAAATAGCACCTTATGAAAGAGAAGACTTGAGAGCAAAGTTTTTATTTGCCTTTGAAGTCTGAAATATAACCTAGATTTATGTTCTATCATCATATCTCTGAAAGGACTGTCTTGTATTTCATAAATGCATTGAATATCTGAAGTGGCTTCAATTGTATATACTCAAATTTACTCTGTCCTTCAAATAATACCACACTATTTGCCACCATTTTCTTCAAAACTGTGGAATCACCTTTGAGTTCCCTTTTCCTCCTATCCATCCCATCTATTCTACCAGTAAATACCTGTAGCTCTGTGTTCAACCTGTTTTCAACTCCTCTGTTACTGTTGAAGACAAACCACTACTGGCTCTCCTCTGGACACTTCCTCTACCTCTCTAATTAATTTCCCAATTTATATATGGGCTCATTCACAATCTGTCCAGCTACTAACAGTAATTTTAAATATATTACTCTTTTTAGTGGTAGTACTGGGCATTGAAGCCAAGGCCTTCACAATGAGTTCCTTTTTTAGTCTGAGACAGTCTCACAAAGCTGCAGAACTGCACAGGTTATCCTAAGACTTGTGATCTCCCTGCATCAGCCTCCCAGTGAGCTGGGATTAGAGGTATGGACCACCATGCTTGGCTCATATGACTCTATTTTAAAACATCAATTAGTAGATTCTTCCCCATGTTTTGTGATAAGGTACTGAATATCAATCACATTCCAGTTTTTAACCTCAAGTCTTCAATTCTATGTACTGAATATCAATCACATTCCAGTTTTTAACCTCAAGTCTTCAATTCTATGTATTTACTTTGACTTTCTTTCCATTCTAAAATGATAAACTCTTTTCTCTAGCTCCTCACATTGACTTTCCAGCTTTTCAACTGGTAGCTTCTTTCTCTTCATCTGTTCTTAAATCTCATCAAGAGATCTTCATTCACCATACTATTTAATGTCGTTGACTGTGGATTGTACCTATTAATCACACCAAGCCATTTCCTTCATCTGCTTCCTTCATTGAATTATCACTGTCTCAAATCTCATTCCTTATTTCCTTGCTTGTTTTCAGTAGTTTCTATTAAGTGATCAGCTGCATAAAAAAGATTTTTTTCCCACTATCATAAACAAAATATCAAAAACAAATGTTAGTATCCTAGTTTGAAAAAAGATTTACAAAATTAAATGATCACCAATAGTTTTAGTAATGAATCTTACCTTTTTTGTTCCTTAAGGAATAATAATTACTTACAAAGTTAAATTATTTCAGGAATTAAAAATAATTTAGTTTTCCTTTATTCTCCTTTAGAAGTCCACGTAATCAGTTCCAGGTGATTTTTATGTTCCTAAAGGGCATACTGATACAAAATATTGGAACTATCCCACTTCAGAGTTAAAAATGATAATGTTCAGTGTTAATGAAAACAAGTGAAGTGCAGGTTAACTATAGAGTTTTAACAGTGATCATAAGTATGTTAATCTAGAAAATGATATACATATAACATATATTGAGTAATTTGTGTTATGTTCGAATGTTGCACACATAGGCCCCATAATATCTACTCAAATAGTAATTAGTTTGGGAAAAAAGCACTAATTTAATATAATTGAGTTATGTATCTCAATTAAGGGCATTCCAGAAAATGCACTGTATTAATAGCTTTATACAGTTTTGTTGTTTCTCAGAATTCTTTCACAGCCATCTTGCCATTTAAAATGTAGAGCATATGGCACCAATTATACATAGAATGAATTCAAGTTGAAGAAAACTTTGAACTATAAATCAATGAAATATATAATGACTAGATTATAGTTCACTTTGTGTATGAACGTTTATATTTGAAAAGTACTCAAACCATGCTTGAATGGATATCACTGTTTAATGAATACATTTTTACAAAAAATTATTTTACAAAATATTATATTATTATTCTACATTGAAATCGTATTTAAAGTAACTAATTTAATTATTTAATAACTAAAATAGTTTTTACATATTATAAAATTAGAATTACAGTTTTCAATTTTTCACATCCAAACATTAATGTTAAAAACATGAATTTATTATTAGACTGCTATATTGTAAATATTGTGTAATGTAATGCAGTGTTAAGAAATATAGATGTGATCTTTTTCTCTGAAATCTGAACCACAAGTTCTCAAACTCTTGGAATTTCCTGAGTGGTCCAGGTGACAATGTCATGTTTTATTATTTAAAAGTCTCTGTGAACCATATTTGGGTTTATGCTAATGAATGACCCTTGCAGGGGTGGGGGTGTGTGTGGGGGGTAGTTTGAGGTTGGGGATTAATTGCCAGAACGACTCAGGCAGGATGAGAGAGCTGTAATTTTCAGTCCACTTCCCCGCCTCAGCAGAGAGGAAAGGAACTGAAAATTGAGTCAGGCGTACAGTTAGCTTTCATAACAGTCCCTAAAAAATGAGATTCGGAAAAATATTGGGTTTGTGAAAGCAACGAAATGCTGGGAGCACAGTGTGCTGAGAGAAGTGATGAAAACCCACCAGTAACTTGCCTTCCACAGCTCTTACATTTGTTCATTTCTGAGTTGGATCCTGCAGAGTTATTAACTGAAAATAGTAAGTAAAATTCTTCCCGAGGTCTTCGAATTACTCCAGCAAACTGTAAAGCCTGAGGAGAAATTTGCAGTGGCCTCTCTCCCCAGTTTACAAGGTACAAGGCACAAAATTACAAGGGCCCAGGACTTTTGATTGGCAACTGAATGTCAGCACAGGGCGTCTTGCAGAACACATTCACCGGTGGGTCTACACTAATATCTGGTACTTAATGCAAAACTGAATTGAATTGCAGGACACCTCAGTAGAGCTGGTGAGTTAGCAAACTGGTTAGTGTGGAAGAGATGCATACATTTAGTGTAAAAAATATGTACAAAACTTTTTCCCAGTACCCCTGGCTCGGGGCAATGGAGGAAGGGCAGTATACAGACTCACTCTCTACTCACAGGAATCTCAGGTAATAGGTTCCAAAATGTACAATAGATACTGCGAACCTGGAAGAAACTCTTCAGAAGAAAAGACATATAGGGGAAAGGGGAAAGGAAGAAAAGGAAAAAGAACTACGTGTGTGTGTGTGTGGGGGGTGTGCACACGCATACGAAATATAGTTAAAATAATTATACAGCTAGCTTCTCTTTGTTCCTTGAAAAGAATGTTTTGTGCTAATATTGTTTAGACAAGATATCATGCCTAGGTCCTGTACGCTGAATAACTACTACAAAGACAACAATACGCAATGTATCAACTAATGTGACTGTCATCTAACCTGTTTTGAAATTCAGTTTCATTGTTTAACTTTATTTTCTCTTTACAATAAAAAAATGTGCAAAACTAGATCAGAGCATCACACCCCATATCCATGTCATGCTGTAGTTTATCAAGAATTGCATGTGCAGAACTGTTTTTGAAATTGATGAAGTTCTAATTTGAAAGGCAGTTTTTTGGGGGCCAAGAAGTATCATGAAATCATACCTTCAGAAACTGCCTCAGTAGGCAAACTACGTACTTAGTTTGAAATGACTTTTCCTACTCCATTGGAGAAGTAGTTTTTCTGTCCTAATACTCGAAAGTCAAGCTATGCAGACACTAGTTAGTAGGCTTACTAAAGTACAGACATAATACTTACAAAATTAATATTACTATTAATATTAACATTATTTCTTCTCTTCACCAATATAAATTATTTCACACCTATGTCAAATTATACTAGTGGATTTTGAGATCCAGTACAGGATTTCTTAAATCTTTCAAAAAAAGATAGTATTTTGGAGTGTTGAAGAGAGCTACTGTATAAATGTTGAAAAAAAACCCTAAAAACAGCCATATATATATATATATATATATATATATATATATATATATATTTGTTCTTTGCTTTTTGTTTTTTCTTTAACACCTGGGATCAAACTCACAACCTCGTGCCTGGCAGGCAGGCACTTAGGCCACTGAGCTAAGTACCTGGCCCTATTTTTTGAGACAGAGTCTCAGTATGCAGTTCAGGCTGATCTTGAACTCACTTTGTAGCTCAGGCTGGTCTCGAATTCACAATGATCCTCCTGCCTCAGCCTCTCTAGTGCTGGGATTAAAGATATGTGCCACCACGCCTGGCTGCATATTTTTAAATTTAATATTTGTTGGTTTTTGAAAGGTTATTGCAATATATATGTGGCAAAAAATAATGCCGTAAAATATGGAATGATTTTGATCAAGTTAATTAACACAACCATTAACCCAACTGCTTATCAAACATGAACTCCTCTTATCCAAAAAACATTGCAGCCTTTGACTGGATCTTCTCTCTTTGCCCCCAATTCTGGCAGCCACCATTCTCTCTGTTGCTGTAAACCCGATTTTTCTAGGTTTCAGCTGTGAGGTCACACAGTATTTGTCTTTCTGTCCCTTGGAGATTACATATACCATCATCTTGTTCCTCCATGTTGTCACAGATGAGATCTTTCTTATTTTAACAGCTGAATAGTAGAGCACTGTGTGTATGGGTATTTTGCCATCTTTCGCTTAATGTAGTTGTATTAAAATTTAAAAATAGTATCCCCACGCAAGTGAATTAATTTATGGCAGAATGAGCTCCATTGTGTGTCTGGATCAAAAGACACAGGAAAGGGAAGGGAGGAAAGGGAACTCAGACCGAAAAAGGAATTAAAATGTGTTATGTGCTGGTACCAACTCCATACAAGGAATGTAAACAAAATGTACTGTCTACATGTATAAATTAAAATTAAATAAAGAAGATACATCCTAAAACATAGGAAATACATTAGTTCATGAATGCTGCTGATATATCATTGGATTTTAACTGATAGAATTTTTTTGCAGGGGCATGGGGCTGAGGGAGTGGGGGCTCGATCTCGCAACCTCTTGCTTGCCAGGCAGGCACTTGTGACACTGAGCTACTCCCCTGGCACCCTTAACTGGCAGAATTTTTATAAAAATGAAATTATAAGAAATAAAACTAGGGAAGCCTAACAGCTCTCAAACAAAATCTCAATATATATACATACATATTTTTTTTTAATTTTGTAGTTAAAGTAGGGTTTAAATCCATAGAAAGGGATAGAACTTTAGTAGATGGTTTAGAAACGTTGCTATTCTCTTGAGAAACAGATTGGATTATACATCGTATGCTGTGAACACAACTGAATTTTAGAGGAGTTAAAGAAATAAATGCAGCAATATAAGCTACAGTAATACTAGTAAAAACAACCACATGGCATCTTGAAATTGTTGAGGTAGATGATGCTTTCTTAAAATTCATAAGGAAAAAGACTGATAGAGATGATTAATTACATGAATCTTTCTTCATCAAAGGTAGTGTAAACAATGCTAATAGATAAGTGCTGTGCTGGGGGAAATGTTTACAATGGCTATAATTAATGAACAGTAAACACGTGTAAGTGTCTCCTATGATGCTATCCAAAACAGAATTGACAGTATGAAGATGTGCAAAGATGATGTGGGCATGCAATTCTAAAGGGAAAGACTATAAAGTCTAATGAAAATGTAAAACAACCTACATTCTCACATAAAATTGACAGAGACTTCAACGAAGACTTGCATATTTACCTCTAAACATGAGGAGTTAAAAAAGATTGCTATTGTTCATTGATGCTAAAAATTGAGGAGAGATTCCAACAAGCCTCTCTCTAACATTGCTAGAGGAATTATAAAAACAGACAACCTTTTTAGGAAAGTTTTCATTCTTTTTGTCTCAATCTTTCTACTTCTAAAATCCTTTCAAGAGTAATATATTATATATTATATAATATTATGTGTATTTTATATTATGTATATATGCAAAGATGTGTGTATAATGTTGTTTACTGAAGTATTGGAATTTAAAAAAGAAAAATCAAAATTTAAAAATCTCAATTAGAAAAATGGTTATAGAATTCATAGCATACTGATCCTGTGGAATATCACGTTGCTGTTAAATAGAAATAATTAAAATTTTATAGTGACAAGGAAATGTATTTAAGGTCCGATTTTGAGAGGGACAGAAGAGGGCCTGGAAAGTGGGCTGCCCCTCTGATTTTAATTGAAAGAGAAAGTCGTCAAACAAATAGTGTAGCGTGAACCTATTAGTATGATATAGAATCCGGATACATAAACAAGTGCACTTCATGAACATAAAAAGGTTTACACGGTGTGCCAACTTTTATCTCGCACGGTGCAGAATAAATGGAAGCAGATGATGGAGAGCAGAATAATTGGAAGAGGAATCACTAATATATATTTATTTGATAATATTTTAAAACAATGCATATCAGATATACAGTACTTATGAGTGGGAAAAAATGAGAAGATCTTTCCTTAAAATCCATTTCATTTTTCTGTCATTATTTTAATCAGAGATTCTAATGCTTCGTAATAAAATCATCTAATGTATATTTTGGTCTTCAGGTGTGTAACAGATACTCTGTTAATATTACCCAAAACCTGCGTGCTTGTCCTTTTTAAATACAAGTGCCTTAGGTATTAAATTTTCTTAAAAAAGGAAAAAATAGCTCACTTTATGTGTGTGACTCTGGATGATCTAAATAACTTCAGTATCACACTTGATGAGTTATTGCATCACCGTTTCTAACTAGATTGTAGAAAATATGACCGCAGTTGGAAAGTCACGGACTATGCAGATCTGTAACGCGCTTAATGCTTCCCTCCATCAAGTATCCTTAGTTATCAGAAATGACGGGAAAATGTTTCTCTAACAATTGCTTTGTAAGCATTTCTGCCAGTTTGCCATCATGTTTTATCATGAAACGTTCCTACTTGGAGCAACATGGCTGGCGTTCCCTTCCTAATAGGTGGATTTGGAGCAGACGTTTGTGTGAGTGGAACATCAGAAGAACCCATAGCATAATATCCAGTGAGAGCTGATATTAGGGCTGCAAAAATGAGCTGGAACTAAGAAAACAGGCGTACTAAATATTTTTCTGTTAGTATATAGCGCCACCCTGTGTCATAGAATTCTCAGTGGAGCTCTCTACACAGTAGGCTGTTGTGCCAGGGTAAAAAGGGACATAAATGTTACTGCGAACTCCATCTTAAGGTGCTAATGTTTGCACAGGGATGTTGCATAGCCTAGCTTATCGGGAAACATGAAATTGAAGTGAAACAGTGATATGACAAAACTGGAATGGTCATCTCAATCTCCACACAGTGGTGGGTTTTCACTGCATTGCTTGGAAAAATTACAGAAAAATTGCTTCATTTACTCACTGTGTATTGCAAGCGACTTTAAAACATCCCAAAAATATAATTCTAGGGTGATGATGGAGTCAGAAATAATTTACATCTCTGCATGTCTAAAATGATAACTTAGAATTAAGGTGACAGGTGAAAATGGAATTGAATGTAGGAAAAAAATGCCATGGAAGTTTTGGTTTGTGTAGTGATTCCTCCCATGAGTGACATTTCATAGAGATGCTACTTAGCTATTAAGCAGAACAATTAGACCATAAACATCCATATTAAGAGAATCTAGAAAATAAATGTATCAAAACAGACAATGCTTCATTACATCTTTGTTGAACCTAAAAGCTGAACTGATAAAAGATAGTATCAAGTTTTCCTTTTGTCTGTCAATATTCAGCACTTACACAAGTTTGAATAGAATAAATAGTTCTGTACATTTCTCATTTTATTCTATCTTGAGTGTTCATGATCTCTACTTCTCCTTATTCTATTGTCTTTTAAAGTTTTACTCCATCGAAGCAGAAAATAGTTACCTCTTCAACTGACTCAGCTTCTCCTTTGCATAGTCTGCAATCATATCAAACTTTGAATGCCTGTAACCCACAAAATTTTATTCATTTAAAGGGCTCTATTTCCAGTTTTGCTACAGTACTCATACTGTTTTCATTCCTTGTACCTGAGATATTTTATTCATCACTTAGCAGAAGTGATTGTTATTATTCTTACTGTTCCTGCTCTTATTATTATTATTATGCTAACTTCTTGTTCTTTTATTTTCCAGGTCCTGTCTTACTGGTATCTTGACTATTTGTTCTGTGTTTTTTGGTTTGCTTTTTTCATTTTTATGTTGTCATTAACATTTAGGCCCTTTCGATTTCATATTGTCATTACAGTTTTCATATACATAATCTCATCTTCCTGCCCTCTAACCTTCCCAAACAAAACTGTTGCATCAAATATCTTTCTCATGGCCTTTCAAGTGTCTTGTAAGCTCTTTGAAAGTGAAAGGCATGTCTTCTAAGGTACATCCTATCAGCATTTGCTACAGCAAATATAATGTTGTTAATGAAGTAACTAAACAGAAATGCAGGACAAATTACTCAGAATGAGTAAAATTCAATGCCTTAGGTGGGATGATTTATGGTATGTACATAATTTTGGTATTGGGGATTATATATAAGATTCTATAACGTGTTTTTAAATAACATTAGCCACTAAAATGGATTTAAAAATTCTTCACCTATCCAAAGCAGAGGAGAAATGTAGATTCCAAAAGGTAGAGGGTACACTTCCAGGGATCTGGTTAAAGAGAAAAAAGAACCAATGTTATGCGTCAGTTTTCAAGTAAGCAAAAAAGAATAATGACTGCCTATGATCAATGATAAAAACCAAAGTAGGAATATGGGCAGGCCAATCAAGAATACACAAGATCGTAAATGTATAAAATTAAGGCTAGTCAAATTCCAAAGCACACTTTTTGTTCAACTGATTTAGATCTGTCTTTCATTTCTTGGAAATAGATTTTAGTAGCACATATTTAATCATTTTCCTTCATTTTGCAGCTTTAATATAGTGAATATTGTATCTTCAGTAAGTGTATGTGAACTTTTTCCCTTTTAATAATTTTTCCATATACATTCTCTGGATAAAGTTCCTCACAGCATACGAATGCCAAAAAAGATGAATGTCTCCTGGTATTTAGTGTCAAGGCTTTGATGGGCAGGTTGGGAAGGGTGGAGAAAGATAAGCAATAGTGAGCTCTTAGGAGATTTCTGGTCAAGATGGCTTCATGAATTCATACATCACTTTCCTTTGCTTGCAAACATGAGAAAAGTTTAATAAATTATTTTCACAAGTTAGTACTATTACAATGAAAATGATACTCTGAGCAGAAGCATCATCACATTTTAACTCCTGTTGGATAAGAGTAATGGAAAGCGAAGTGTTCTTGCTAGGGTGGAGGATAAGAACCAGACTCTATATGAAAATGAAGACTAGGATTGATCTTCCTATTCATGAAAAAAAAGAGTACTAAAATGCTTTGACTATTTCTGGGGATGATGATTGTCATAAGGCTGCTAATCTTGAAGAAAGAAAAAAAGTTTAAAAAAATCATTCCAGACAAGACAGGACTGAGATGAATTGTTAGCTCAGTTCTTCACTGAGAATTTCCTGGAGCATTACAGCATGAGAGTCCACGGTTTTCTTGATTCTCAATGTGTTTTATGAAGTCACTGGGAAGCAAATAGAAAACCAGAGGACGAAGGAAAGTGGAGAGAGAAAGAAACAATGCAGGGAAAAGGATAGAGATTCCTTGGGTGAGAAATCAGAAAAATCAACACTTCAGAAGTAGGAACAAAAAAATGAAATGAAACTCCCCATAACACAATAACCTCCAGGCTAAGCACAAAGACAGATACAATGAATGGGAAGAATGTACTGAGAAATTGCATAGAATGTAGAGTAGACTAAGAATGAGATGAAAAATGATAAAGAAGAATCAAGTTATAGAGATTATACTTGTGAGGCAAAGAATTGATAATGCAAGAAAATAGAAGGAAGAAACATTTATTTAAAACAGAAGTACTGAGGAATTTTCAGATTAAAGAATTACTTGAGTTTTCAGTTTGAAATTACACACACAATGGCTAAATACAATTAATCCGTTTCTAGTCCACTGTAGTGATATCGCAGAACATTTCAAGGAAAAAAGTCTCTAAAGCTAATAGAGGAAGGAAAGACAAAAAAAAGAAAATTCTAAAAATAAACTTACCATCAACACATATGATGTCAAATGGCAATAAAATGCTATATTCAAAGAACTAAGAGGAAATACAAATATATATGCAGGAGGCCACATGCTTTATTTTTTTACTGTGTCCCCTGTGAAACTTACTACTATTTTACTTGTCTTTCCTTAAATAAATGAAAGCATACAAAAAATAAAATTTTAAGAAAAGTGAATTGTATATATTTATAAAATACAAAGTAGCTCTAAAAATGCAATTATTTAGTTGTTCAATCTAAATACTATTTATGTCTTGGAAATTTCCATAAACTTTAATGTCACTTTAAGAACAAGTGTTCCAACTTACTTTCTGAAATTAAAAAAATTAATGAAGTGATCTATTTAAATTATAATTGCGTATGAAAAACATTCATTAGGTTCTTGTTATTTATTGCTGCATTAAAAAAGAAAAAACACCAAAATAAATGGCTTAAAATAATTCATTTTGTTCCCACTACACTGTAAAGAATTTGGAAAGTGTTTGATTGGATGATTTGTATCTGAATGTGGTGGCTGTAGGAGAGACTATCTTCTCTAAATTAAATCTCAATTTAACTTAGGTGTCTTAAAGGTCCTTGGATACCGTCTGTCTCCACATAGTCTTATCCTCAAGAGTCTGGACAAATTCCTTGTTTATCTTTCTCTCTCTCTCTCTCTCTCTCTCTCTCTCTCTCTCTCTAACAGCTTAAACTACCCAGTAAGCACTTTTAGCTTCTTGCCTGGATAGCTCCTTCTCTAGTTCAGTTCATTCAAAACATTTTCTATCTTCCATGTAATCAGAGACACCAGATTCAGTGAACGTTCCACCAAACCATCTTTCTCTGCCCACAGCCCAATTTCCTTACTCTCTTTCCACTCCTCTTGGGTCCCTTCCTGGTTCCTTTCACTGCATTGTTGTGACAGCATCTTCCCTGAAACATAATCAATTAAAACTCTTTTCTTCAAATGTTCAAGTCAGAGATTAAGAGAGGGTTTATTTTTGATTATGTGGTATTGGCTAGGACAATTATGACTAAATCTTCACTTCTGAGATGGCCTTTTTACTCAAACACCTTGCAACTTTCTCTCCCTCTCTTTCTCCATCTCTCTTTCTCTTTCCTCCTCCCTCTTTCTCTGTCACTCTGTGTCTCTTATCTCTTAGTCTTTGAGTACCTTTCTCTTCTCTGTCTGAATTTCCACATGACATCTTATCCTCCCTGAGAGTCTTTATGAGTCTAAACTTGAAACTTTTTATGGAACAGTGGTGTCAGGTAATAGCATTTCATACAACTGAGAGGCTTTCTTGTGACAGCCATCAGATGCTTCAAGGTAGCAGATGGCAACCTCCAGAACTGGTGTCTCATCACTTTTGTTACATCCTATTGGACAGTGGAAGCACAGGATCTGCTGGAGCAAAAGAGTTAGGTAAATAAAGGAGCAATGATATTACATTACAGATAAATCTGTTTGAAATAATGTGACCTTGTTTGAGAAATGCAATTGGTCACAATTGTCATTTAAATAATTATATATTTAAACAAAATATTCAAATACATAATAAAAATTAACAAGTTGCTAATATAAGCATTCTAAAAGACTTAAAATTTTCTAAGCAAACTGTGAAATTTGATGAATATTTAAAGGAATTTTGTCTTAGTATCACACCTACAAGATGCTATAATAAAGCTATACTTTAATAGACAAATAAAACCACCCATAATATTTTCAGAGAGTGAAAAACGACCTTCCTATGGTCCTCTAGTTTCCTTAGCTGGATTATAAATTAAGTCAACACAAGATAGATTAATTGACAGCATACTTAAATTACATAAATAAGCACAAGAGCCCCACAGAGTGTCAGAGTCAAAGAAGAATCAGCTGATTGGATTTTGTACAGCGTCTTGAGTTACAGAAAAGACAGGAGGAAGATGATATAAATTATGGGAAGGTTTGTACACTGAGAAAAATCTGTCTAGTTGCACACATTGAAAAGATCTCAATACAAGTTGTCCAGGGGCAGCTCTAGAAAAAATAGGTGATAGTCTGTGTTGGTGTAGTGTCAAATTCTGGAGTTCATGTTCTTTAGTTATAAGATTCTTAACAGTTGGTAAGGATCTGGAGCCGGTGATTCTTGGAGGCTCCAACTTCAGGAAGTGAAGCAGGGCTCAGCACAAATCTGCCTAATTTGCTGCTGACAAGTGCACTTGGCTGGTACAGATCAGCACACAAAAAAAAAGTCATTTCCGCAACTCCTTCAAAATAGAGTAAAATAATCTGTACACAGCAAATATGGATATATATTTGTTAACAGAATGATCCTTTAAGAAAGAATTTGATTGTTAATCTTTCTAGTTTTTCCCATTAACTAACCTACAGAGACTCCTTGACTGATGATGGGGTTATATGCTGATAACCTCATCATAACTTAAACTTATCATAAGCCAAAAATACATTCAATACCCTTTGATTGTGTGGCTGGATGGGAGTTCAGACCTGTTGTTGCTGCCAGTGTTGCACAAAAGATTCATCCAGTATGTTGGTAACTGGGAGGACCATTGATACAGGGGAATGAAACTCCCAACCTACTAGATGTCCCAGTTTGAGTTCGTGTTCTCTAAAATCAAAGAATTAATTTTAGGAACAACAAAGATCAAGAGCAGAATATATTTATTGAGAGAAAGAAAGCTTCTATCTGGGAGAGAGACAGAAGTCCCTGAGCAGGTTGCCAAAGTCTCTGTCTTTTCTAAGGAACTTTACAGAGTAAAACCATGAGGTGAAACGGGTCTAAGGTGAGAAAAACATAAGAACTCACAAGGTGGGCCTAAGGTGGGGTAGAACCGTGGTCAACCAATGACATTAATTGCTCAGGTAAAATTGATTAAATCAGGAACAAATGAGGAAGCATGTCATGCAGCAAGCAGGCATTCTTAAAGAACAGTGACTCTTCCTGAAGGGGGTTGGGATGGTGACTTCTGGCTTTCTCAGAGTGATAGAGAACTATTTAGACTATCAATCCTTAGAATGTGGGTGTATTTGCTTGATCTTTTTTTTTTTTTAAGAAGATCTGGCCCACAGTGGGAAGTGTCTGTCTCTTCCAAGGTTGCAAGATATGTGGTCTTCTTCACTGGCTCCTTCAAGGACCCAGCCCTGTATGACACACTATACTATTTCTAACTCAGCAGCTGTTGTAGTGAGGGGTTACAGGGAGAACAACTGCATACAGGACACAGAATTTATAATACTGTTTTATGATGGTCACACAGAGATAAATACAAAAAAGTGCAGGAAAATCTGTCCACAACACTAAAGACTCAGAATATTCAGTCAAGGGCCTGGATCCCACAGCAATATCCTACATGAGTCCAGCTGAAGAAGCAGAGCCCATGACAATGCCTCCCACAAATCCAACTGGAAATCTGAGAGCCCATGATAAGACTCATGTCAGTCTGTTTTATGGATCTGCACTGGGAAGGCCAAAGATCAGCAGTGGAAGCTAGAAAGTCTATGCCAGCGGGGTGAAGGAGCTGTGCCAGTAGGATGAAGGTTTTACAATGTGGCCTAAAAGTCATGCTCAAAATAAGGACCAGGGCTCCCCTGAAAAGTACCACAGCCATCCTCAGTGACAATGAGGTCCCAAGTTCCTCTGATGATAACAGTCGAGTACATGCCAGGAAGCCAGCATGACAAGCTTCTCCTGCAGATTAAACAGCAAACATTTTCGCCTCTGGAGCCAGGAAGCGATGCTCAGTGTAAGGAGCAGAGCTCCCGCAAAGTGGACCACAATCACTCTCATCAACAAGGTCCCAACTTCTCTGATGATAATGGCTGAATTCATATTGGGGAAGCCAGCATGACAAGCTCCTCCAGAAGAATGAATGGCTCAAAACAGCAACACTTAGGAGAACCCACAATGCCTCGCTCTTCTTCTCCACATCTCCATTTATGCTGGCTACTTTCCTCAGGTGGGCCATCTACCCTCAGCACCATGCTGATGTAATTCAGCTGGTGTTAAGCTCACCAACAATTTTTAATCCATAACAGCTGCCTGTAGCACAATCATCACCATGAATTGAAAAATAGATTCTATTGAATGTGCCACTCTTACACAGTTTAAAAATTGTAAATTGATCCAGTAAAAGTTTGGATTATGTTATTTGCTTTGTTTTTGCCATTTTATTTATTTATCTTTATTAGTACATGTTTGCAGTAGATAATAATGCAACTGATCATGGGAAGGTGGTGCACATACATAACACATTTTAATTGTTTTGTCCCCCTCCCCTCCCCTTTTTGCTCTCACTACAGCTCTTCATCTCCTTCCCACTTGGAAACAGTTTCCCTTTTGTTCTTTGATTCTTGTTTTAAAATTCACTTTCTCTTCCATTCCTCCTCTCCTCCGTCTTTTCCCCACTTCTTTGAATTGCATTTGTTTCCTTTGAATATATAAGAAGAAAGGTGAGCCATTGAAAATAGTTTAAAGCAGAATTTGTAACCCATTTCATATCATTATGAAAATAATAATTTTGTGGAGGACATTCTATATTCTTATTTGAATAATAATTCATCAGGTTTGCCTAATTTAAAAAGAACATTGAATGTTATCATAGTTAGAAAATGCTCTTTACAGGATATA
>RJWM01031127.1:0-22993 GCA_004363535.1 Dasyprocta punctata
CCTGATCAGCCCGCGATCATGGGACTTCCTGGAACTCATGCCTGCTTGCTTAAACCTACTGATTAGAACTCCCCATGGAAAATCTGGGGAACACTATCGACCCAGTAAAGGCATTGGCCCATAAGTTTCTCTCCTCTCTTCTTTCTCTGCTGTCTCTTTTTGTTCTTTCTTTTCCTCTTGGCCTTCTCCAATTTCTTTTTTTCCTCCTTCTCCTCTTTCTCTCATCCTCCTTTTCTTCTTTTCTTTTTCCTCTTCTTCTTTTTCCTCCCTCCATCCCCCCCTCTCTCCCTCTTTTCTGCCCTTCCTCTCCCCCTCTCTTTCATTCCTTATGCAATCCCTGACCTCTGTCTGTGGATACAGCCTTGGGTGTACACCCTCCAACACCTGTAAATAGAAAAAAAAAATTCCTTATGTCCAAAAAACAGCATGGACCCAAGAAACGCTGGTAGTGTCTAAAAGGTATGAAACAGAAGAAAATGTCCCCCCAAGACTCCAGGAGAAAGACAACTTTGTCAACTCCTCAGTGTTAGCCCAGAGAAACCGATCTCAGACTTTCAAATTCTAGAACTGTGAGGTAGTCAGTTCGTGTTGCTTGAGCCAAATATGTTTATTGCAGCATCTAGCAGCAATAGGAAATAAATATAGTAGCTGAAATCACATCATTGCTACAACAAATGCTAAAAATATGAAGGTGCCTTTAGAATGGCTCAGGAGCAAAAGTGGGAAGATTTTGTAAAGCATGGTTAAAAAAATAAAGTCCACATTGCCTTGAGCAGACTATTAGCAGAAATATGGAGGTTTAAAATTGTGTTGGTAAAAGCCGGGCATGGTGGCGCACACCTTTAATCCCAGCACTTGGGAGGCTGAGGTAGGCGGAGCATTGTGAGTTTGAGGCCTGCCTGGTCTACAACATTTGCGTAAGGCCGGCCTGAGCTACATAGTGCGACCCTGCCTCAAAAAACCAGGGCCGGGAGTTTGGCTCAGCAGCTTAAGCGCCTGTCTGGCAGGTGCTAGGCTGTGAGTTCTATCCCCGGTGCCGCAAAAAAATAAATAAATAAATAAAATAAAATAAAATAAAATTGTGTTGGTGAGAGCTCAGAAGGAAATGAGGAACCCCTTATATTGTCTTAGAAAATAACCTAAACCTAAACAGACTGTTGACAGAGCTGTCATATGTTTTAATCCCAAATGGGTCCAAGCATTTCTTAAATACTTCTTCCTGTATGTATTAAAGACAAAAATCATTCCATGTTCCCCTTGTATTCTGTTAATGTGGTGCCCTGCACTGATTTCCTAATGTTATTCCAACCCTTCATTCCTCAGCTTTACACCATGATGCAATATTCTTTTTTTGATATTGCTTGATTCAATTTGCTAAAATTTAGTTAAAGATTTTTTCTTTGTATGTTATTTAGGAAATTGACTTCTACTTTTCTTATAATCACTTTTCTTCTTATACATATTTTTGGATATCTGGATTATGCCAACCTCATAAAAATAAGTTGGAAATGTTCCTTTTTCCTCTTTTCTACTGTCTGATAGAATTTAGCATTATTTCTTCTTCAAATGTTTAGTGGAACTGACCGGTGAAACAATCTGGACCTGAACTTTTTTTGTGTCAACAATTTAATAGAAAAAATAATCTGTTTAATAAGCTAGATCTTCTACTTCTTTAGGACCAAGTCTGGGAGATTTTGTTTCTCATCTGAGTTTTAATATTTATTGGTAGAGCAGTTTTCTCAGGGTCACCTTCAGATTTCATTTTTAATGCAAAATATTTATTTGAAAACAATAGAGCAGTCATAACAAAAAAGATAGTCATGTAACACGTTTCTCTTGAGTCATTGAGGCAAATTTTTGTGCTAATAATTTGTTGGATAATGTTTCATGCCTATATTTTTATCCTAAATAATTTCTGGGAATATAATAATAAGCAATGTGCAAAAAAAATTTTTGGTATAAAGTTACTCATGCTTCTCTCTTATTTGTCTTTTACTATGTGATTTACTCTTTCATTTTTTATATTTGTAACTTTTCTCTTTTTTGATTAGTACTATTTACAAATGTTGTCACTCTTTTTTTTCTTTGTTTGTTTTGATTTCTTTTCACCTTTTATTAGTACTTGTTTGCAATACATAATGATTACATTCATCGTGAGGAGTTGGTACCTGCACATAACACAACTTAATTCTTTTTGCATCCTCTTCCTCTTCCCCAACTCCCATCTTTTGGTCCCTTTCCCATTTGCAAAACACCTGGCTCCTCGTTATCACTCTTTTTTGAAGTATCATTTTTATGCCTTTAATTTTCTCTATTGTTTCGTTTTCTTTTTCAGTGATTTTTTGCTCTTACTTTCATTTTCATTGCTAATACTTGCTTCAGGTTTAATATGCCCTTCTGAAGGTATATTTAAATGCTGACTTCAAACCTACTGCTTTACAAAACATGAGCATTTAGCACAATTTTACTGCACCTTCAATTTTTGATATGCTGTGTTTTATTTTTCAGTTTTCCATGTGATTTCTTCTTTGACCACTGTATTTCAACTACTTCGCACTTTTTAGCTAAATTATTGTTATTGATCTTTAAAGTTGATTGCCTTATAGACAGAAAGCATATTGAAATATTTACTAGACCAATCTGTTTTGGTGAATATTTTATGTTCTCTTGAAATGATTCAATATTCTGTCATTGTGAGTGTAAGGTAAGATCACTGTTAAAATTTTAAATGTCCTTATTCACTTTTGCCTGGTTCTATCAGATAAGTCTTTAATTTTTAATATATATTCCCTATTCTTTTACTTTTGCTTATTCTTGCTTTATGTATTTGAAGCTGCAATATCGTGCCATATAAATTCATATTTGTTACACCGTCCTGATGAAATGACTCCCTTCTCATTATGACAGGTTCCCTTATGTCTCTAGCAATACTTTGTCTCAGTGATCACGTAATCTGATATTAACATGACCCCACCATCTTTCTTATTCTTCCCACCAGCAGAGCACTTTTCTTATTCCTTTTCTCCCAACTCATCTGTATCCATTTCAGTTACACATTTGGGGACTGAAGAAACAACCATTCTGTGATCCATAGACCCACAGAGAACTGTCCCTGAGCTCACATGCTTACTACAGCAGAAGCCACAATGACAATTCCGGTCCATGAGTACCAGTATCACTGTCTCTTCCAAGAGGAGCCTCCTGCCATTTACATCAGTATTCATGAAGCGGGAAAGGAGGATGCAGTACCTGGATGGGCCGCCATGTGTTAGAGACACTGGACTGTGAGGACTTTCAAGACCGGCACATGACTAACCCTCCAGCCTCACTTGGCTCCTCTCTTCTGAGACATGGTCTCTTGGTTGCCTTGACTTCAAACATAAGGCCTTCCTGATAGTGTTACATCCTGCTGCTTGACATGTCCTTTACTCTGCTTGTGTCTTTTCCTTCAGATTAGGATAAATGTAAGATTTCCATAAGATCCCTTCCTAACTGCACTACTTAAAGAATTTTCCTCCTATTATTCTTTTTCTTTTTTTTGGAGCCGGGGATCAAACTCATGACCTTGAACTTGCTAGACAGGTGCTTGTACCACTGAGCTAAATCCCAGGCCCCACCTCCTATTATTCTTTACATTATATCTTGTTCATTTGATTTATGGTTATCATCTGAACTATAAAAAATGCACATGTACTTATACAAATATATATGTAAATATATATATAATTTTAAATTTTTTCCTCTTCTACCAGGTTTTAAACTTTACAAGAGACCTCATATAGTCTATTTAAATTTTTTAGCACATAGAAAGTAGATGATCAACAAATAATTTTGGATGATATTAAGGAAAAATATTTATTTATATAGATGGTTCCCAGCTAACAATAGTTTGACTTACGATTCTTTTTTTTTCTTTTTCTTTTTCTTTTTCTTTTTTTTTTTTTACTTTATCATGGAGCAAAACCCAGGAGCATTCAAGAAAAATCAGATTTTGGATTTTGATCTTTTCCTAAGCCAGTGACATGTGATACGTTACTATCCAGCAAAACGGGGCAGTGGTGGTGAGTGGCAGGTACCAGGCAGGCCCTGGATGATGAGGAAGCAGCCCATAGCCTGCAGTGTACAGCACTGCTAAGGCGGGAAGTGTGCTGAATTACATGTATTCAATGCATTTTGAAGTATTTGATCAAATTATGATGCGTTTATTCATTTGTAAACCATCATAAATTGGGGAGCATCTTTATATTTAAACACAATAAGCATTATATTCATTGATTATATTGTACATGAGCACATTCGATTCTCTAGACACCTACTACATGTGTGTGTGGGAGAGGGGCAAAGTGTCTTTGTAACCTGCTATCCATCGCCATGGTCATTTGGCCTCTAAAGCTTCTCCCGTCTTATTTTCTACTGGAACTTCAAGCCATAAGCACTATTTCACTACTGGAATTTGCTCATCTGCATACAGATAAAAACCATACAGCTGTGCAGTGTTTTTAACTAAATTGAGCAAAACTACAGTCTAATTTTTTCTTATTTCTCTTTTTTATTTTGAGAAACGGCTTGATGGAGAAGGACTGTTTTTGTTCTTTGGGTTTTCCTCTTCTTCCTCTTCCCCCTCTTCCTCTGTCTCCTTCTTTTTTGTCACATCTGCAAAAAGCCACGTGAAGCCTCAGTCCCATTTTCAAAAGGCTCAGTCACAAAATTAGGCTGCTCTGTCCTCTTGTGGCAGGACTGGGAATTCCAGCAGAAACCCAATATTTTGACTGAAAATGTAACAAAATGGCCATGTGATGTTGTTTTCATTACCAAACCATGACATATATTTCATCTCTAATCTTCCCTCTATGTTAAAAAAAAACTTCTTTTTTTTTAATCAGTGTTTTAATTCTTTTTATACTAAATAGTGATTGGTTTTATGGTGAAAACATGGAAAATACTTTAAAATGCCTTCTATAAGATCCATGGCCTTTAGAAAGGTCTGTCCTACAAAACTAGAATGACCTAGGAGTTTTAAGACTGAAAATAATAACAGGTCACAACACAGAAGAAACTATGTAACATATTAAATGATTTCTGAGTAGTTCGGAAGCACAACTGATGGATCGTTTTAGTAGACCACATATTTCACCAATCCACTTCCTGAAATGAAAACATCAAATGAAGATTTTAAATCAGGCAGTATCAAATACGCTGAGCGTCCCCCACTCTTTAAGATAAACACCGCAAGACTTATCTGTGGTAAACACAAAAATTTCAGAATGTTCCCTCCCTCCTGGATTCATAGCCACTATCTGGGAAGTTTCTTTAAAGTTTATCTTCTATAATTTGTATGCATTATTTCCTTTTTGTTTCTTAAATTAAAAATTGTGTTCATTATGACCATGCCTTCCTTTTACATACCTCACTTCCCACACACCCAAAAGCTCATTGAAAATTGCTTTAAAATTCTTATTTCTTTAGGGCAAATATCTCTGCTCTTGTTCATCTCGAAGGTATCACTGATGATTCTAAGTATAATACATATGTGAATTCTCAAGCATCATGAGTGTGTTGCATCTCAAAACTTGACATCTCTCCAAGTAGCACAGTCCATCATATGTAAGACACTGGTCAGTGGGCGTGGTGGACACATGGCTATAGATGATTAAGATTTCCCTGTGACATGGTATCTGACGCTCATGTGGCCTCCATCACCATTCCAGGTTGGAGTCAGGATGGGCTGAGCCTCAGGAGGAGAAGGACTGAGGTTTGCATAGTCATTAGGAAATGTCTAAAGAGTTGAAAATGAAAAGTTTGTTTAGTAACTTTACATGGACACCCAGACAGAAATTTCATGTAAATCAGGGAGTTGGCTTTCAAGAAGGCAAAATTTCAGATGCCCTAAAACTCAACTAGTTAAACGCTAACCTTTCAGAAATGAAGATAGCTTAATCGGGCGGGGGGGGGGGAATGAATAGATAAACAAAAACCTTAATGAAGAAGCTGTGTTACTTAAACTTTTAGATTTTATTTTCCCAAATTGCAATCTAGTTAAAGCAAAAATGTTAGCCCAGTAAAAACTAGGAAAGGTATATATAGATGATGTTATTAAAAATTATTAAGGCTATTTGAAGGTTCTGACAGAA
This sequence comes from Dasyprocta punctata, assembly GCA_004363535.1. Classification (NCBI taxonomy): domain Eukaryota; kingdom Metazoa; phylum Chordata; class Mammalia; order Rodentia; family Dasyproctidae; genus Dasyprocta; species Dasyprocta punctata. The sequence goes on from RJWM01031127.1 coordinate 6,132, forward strand.
GTGGTTAATAGGATAACAAATTTAAAGTTAAGGCAGTGGAAAACATATTCGTCCAATGTGGAGTGAAGCTCTTTCTGCTTAGTGTTACATGTCACGGCCACAAGATGGGGCTGCAACACAACCAGCCTCTGTCTCATGCTAGTGACTTAACGGAGAACTGTTTTAAAGTCAGGTTTTAAATCTAGACAACTCTGCTTTCTCCCAAGTTTGCCCTGCTACCTCTTAGAATGTCACAGCAACTTTAATCCTATAACCAGTATGCAAAAATGTGCTTTTTGTACTGGGTGTCAAACTCAGGACCTTGTGCTTGCTAGGCAGGTGCTTGTGCCGCTGAGCTACGTCCCTGGCCCAACATGTATTTTTTGAAAAATTACTTCCTTTTAAAAAGGATTGGCACAATACACAGTCAGACTTGCTTTGCTGTTTCACTTTAGGTGTAGACTGTAGAATTTGAGAGTCAACATAATGTGTGGGAATAGAGGCTTTGGGCCCAAGTCACCACGTTCACAGTTCCCAACCAAGTCGTTCTATCTCATGGTTTCACAGTCATTCTTCCATCTTTCCTTCTCTATTTTGCATGAATTTCTCATCGTGTGAACGCATGCACGCACATGTGAGTGTGTATGTGTCTGTCTGTGTGTCCATCTTGAAGTCAGATGTCAGATTATCAGTGAGGAATGCATTCATGTTACCCAACATCTGACTAACAAAAATTACAAAGAGAAACTAGAAGGCAGGGTATTAAAAAAATTCCATAGCCAAAAGACAGAGGCTCACAGATCAAAAGGGGTTATTAAGAACCCAAAAGAATAAAAGAATTTAAACCTTACCAAGGTGCATCACTGGAAATTTCACAACACTGACAGTATTTTATTAAAACTGAAAGTTAATAGAAAAAAATTAATGACAGAAAATATCAGGAATTTTAACAGGATTGAACTTCTTCCCAACACAGAAACTAGAAAACAATGAAGTCAGCCAAAATTGTTTTTAACCTTGAATTTCATACTCAGGCCACTTGAGAAGAAAGAAGAGAGGAAAGGAAGGAAGGAAGGAAGGAAGGAAGGAAGGAAGGAAGGAAGGAAGGAAGGAAGGAAGGAAGAGGGAGAGAGGGAAGGAGGGAGGAAGGGAGGCAGGAAGGAAGGAAGGAAAGAAAGACAGAGAGAGAGAGAGAGAGAGAGAGAGAAAGAAAGAAAGAAAGAAAGAAAGAAAGAAAGAAAGAAAGAAAGAAAGAAAAAGAAAGTAGATGTTTCTAGAACAAAATTCAGGAGACAAACAACAACTCTTCCATTTTAGAGCAGAAATATTATGAGGGCTTCTTTTTCCCAGAAGGAAAAGCAACAATATTTGGTAAGATTTCTCCTGTTCTCATGGAGAATGTAAAGATAAATACAGTACTGTACACACAGTTATAACAGTAAATAAAAAATAAAATAAGACTTTCATTAACCATAGCAAAGTAGAAAAGATATATAATATCTTTTAGATATTATAATAATGGCACAGTTTGGCTCACTTGTGAGTGATACTTAAAGTCATAACAGAAACTATGAATATTGACTTGATGAGCTATGACACAGGGGAGGTAGGAGAAAACTAAATTCTCAAATATCACAGTTAAAAAAACCCATACACATTTAAATTTTTAATGAAGAAATAGTATCAAAAGACTATTTTATTTACTTATTTTTGTAGTAAATATGTACAGTGACCAGTGACATAACCACTTATTATCAAGTGTCATGTCTGGTAGGAACATAATTGTATTGCTACACCCGTATCCTGTCGGCAGGTACAACACACTTGTCTACACCAGCATCACCACAAACATGTGAATACTGCACTGCACTTTGACATTACAATGGCTGCTACATCACTAGCTGGTAGGAATTTTCAGTTCCATTAAATTTTATGGGACCACCATAGTGTATGTGGTCTATGGTCGACTGAGATTCCATTAGTGGCACATGTGTTAGTATGAACAAGAAAATAGCTTTAACCTTGTAGACAACCAGAGTTCACTCTGAGATTACTACAATGAAGAGATCTAAGTCTCAGGTCTTACAGCAAATATCTTTTATATACAAAAAAAAAAGTCTTGTGATAATAATCATCTTTGTGCCTACTTACACGCAAACGTTAATGGGAGACCATACTACATGCCAATGTTTTAAGCACAGATCAGAAACTCAGGCAAATCCCCAACTCCCATTACCTTTGGAGTCATTTGGAACACAATACTTTTTTATACGGAGAAAATGGAATGAATGGGTCCTGCAGTTCCTTAGCTCTCTGTCCTAGTTCTATAATTTCTTTCTTTTTCTTCTTGTTTTTAGTCCCTGTCCATTCTTCATTCATTCAACATGAGACTATTTTTTAAAATGAGATAAATTGCTGGAAAAAGAATTGAAATATTTAAAGGAAGGTAATACAGTGGGCAGGACAAAAAATAAATAAAACAAAATAAAATAGAATAGAGGACTTCTGCATACCTTGTAAGTCTCATAGGAAACTTTGACTTCAGAAAGTATGAGCAGGTTTGATTTCAATACAAACTAAACTAAAAATACTTATCTATCCATAAATAATTGAGGAAAACTTTAAAATAAATCTTTTCCAGTTGCAGAAAAGAAATTTTAAAAGGAAAATGAGTATCTAAAGAAGATTTGTTTCCATAATGTGGTTTTCTATTTGTTTCCATGGTTTTTTAGCAAATATTTCTGCAGAATCTGAAATGGACCTTCTAAAACCCACCATAAAATCTAGGCACTTTAAAAATTAGAAGGGTTTCTGTAAGCTTCATAAGGAAAAATTTACTGGAAAAAATTCTAAAAAATCTAGCAATCTTCCCGGTAAGCTTTCTGTCACATCCTGAAATTTCTTCCTTTGAAATTCAAAATTATAGTCTCTCAATTAAAGAAAAAAGCACATTTTGTGATAATCTTCACTCATATATTTTAATATTTTGATAGTAATAATATTGCAAATCCTATAAACCCTTTGATGAAATATTATTCTTCCTGAAGAAAGCTCTAAAGTACAAATTTAAGTGTTGTTTGAATATAACGACTATGTGTAGTTTTTCAATGTAATAATATTGAAATTATGACATTATGGTTAGCCCTGGGCTCCTATTTTAAAACGAAAGTCTATTTTTAAAAGGGGATTTTCAGTGAAAATCATTATCTAGGGAAAACCTTTAGCTAAACTGACAAAGGGTATACTGTTACGCAAGATCACTCTTATAGAAAGTAAGAATTCATTACTTGGAATGGATTTTGTATGCACCAACCTTTCCTCCCTCTCTTCTTGTCTTCCTGTCTTCATTCTGTCCCCACACAAAATCAAATGTTAACCCTGTGGAGAGAGTGCATTCAATAATAGATTCATGCAAACAGTAATTCTATTGATTACTTCTGTTAATCACTGCTGTGGCTTGAATGCTGAATGTCCCCCAAAGGTCCCTATGTTACAGGCGTGGTCCTCAGGGTGGTAAGCTAATGGGAGCTGCTGGAACCTTCAGGAGATGAGGCCTAATGGAAAGTCCTTAAGTCACTAGGGGTGTGACCTTAAAGATTAAGAACCTGGCTCCCTCTGTGTGTGTGTGTGTGTGTGTGTGTGTGTGTGTGTGTGTGTGTATCTGTTTCTGTTTTTCTGTCTCTCTGTCTCTGACTCTGTCTCTGTCTCTCTCTCTGTCTCTCTCTCTGTCTCTCTCTCTCTCTGTCTCTCTCTCTCTCTCTCCCTCTCTGTTTCTCCCTCCCTCCCAGACTCTGGCTGAACATGTGAATGCACCTACCAGATGGTCTGCCATCGACTACCTTCATCACAGGGTGACAAAGCAGGGGGCCTTTGAACCTCCAAAACTATGAGCTAAAAACACACCTTTTCACAAGTTGGCTATTTTGGGTATTTCATTCAAGTAATTTCAAAGTTGATGACACAATCACTTTAATGACTGAGTTGAAACTCCTGGCTATCTCTTAAAGAAAAGCAACTACTTTTTCTAAGAAATGCTTTTAAGGAGGCATCACAATAAGCCAGTCTTCCCTACACATTGCCCAGCCCTAAAACTTATATTTTTGAAAAAATTGATCACTGGTCTGGGAGAGTGTTCTCTTCAGTCTACCAAGAAAATATTAACTATCTTTTAAACTTGGTCTTGTACCAACGCTTCTGACATTAGATAGGCTTGGTTACAATTCCCACAGCCAGCCCCTCGATATTAACCACTGCCTTCTGTGCTCTGTCAAATATTCCAGCCCATTCCGCTCAGGCTTCTGCTAGGATTTCCTTCAGTGCTATAACTGCTCGCCCATCAAATCAATGTGTGTTCATTAAGAGTCACTTCAGACCACTTATACCCACGGTTTGTGTTGTTGTAATCACTTAATTTAATTACATCTTATACAAAACAAGAAAATGTGCGTGGGCAGAAGATACATTCCTTTGAAAACTAAATTTCAGTGCTCTTTTCATGAAGGCTTGATGAAAGTTAAATCTTCAAAAACACAGAAAACAATCTGTAAAAACTAAATAGTCAAAATAGGTGTGAAATTTGGGGAACATAATGAAGACCTAGAGGGGTGATGTAATGCTCTTGCTGCATGAGAGTCTTTTAGGGGTTTACTGCTCCATAAAAACTAGAAGTCATACAAGATATATTATAAATGTGGTTTATACAAACATCTGCTTTCCAGTCTGATTTTAGACGTGTAAAATCATTTGACTTTGTCTCTAAGGATTGACAGAAATTTTTAAAAATTGATTTTTTAAATGCTGAATGTTTGTACATACTCTTCTTGGACTACTCACTCCAACTAAGCTTTTTGGTTACCCAATTGTCCGTGAAAACATCAAATAAAAATGGCTTATACTAGCACAATCACTTTTTCTTCTATAACATTCCTGCTCATTAACAAATGCAAGGTACAGATCTTTGTGCCACCTCAAAATCTATCTGTTGAAATTTTAATCCCAAGGAGGTGGTACGCAGAGGTGGGGCGTTTGGAGATGATTAGGTTCTGAGGGATCTGCCAGCATGCACAGGTTTAGTGCTCTTACATACAAGGCAGAGGGAGTCATTGAGTCCTTCTGCCTCTATGAAGACCCAGTGAGAAGGCACCATCTTTGAAACAGAGAACCCTCAACAGACACCAAATCTGCTGATACCTATCTACGGAACAGTAAAAACTAAATTTTTGTTGTATGCAGGCCACTCAATTTAGCATATTTTGTTATAGTGGCCTGAACAGTTGAAGACAACAAACTAAGCATCCAACAAATTGAATACTTTAGGCACTAGGCTAAAGTCTGGGACATCGATGCATAAAAGGCAAGTACACTTCTGTCTCGCAGAGTTTAGAAACTGCTCATCATGTGTTATCTTTTAACATTGCATTGATCTACAAATGTGTTCACATCATCTATTTTCCCTGTCATTTGACAACTAGTTAAAAGGTGGAGAATGTAATTTCCAGTTTTATAATGTCAGTTCCTTGCAAATTCCCCACCCCTTAGTAAAGACTAAGTAAGCATAGCTTGAAATAAATTAATAAATGAAGCCATAATATCATTTTCTTTAAAACTTCAAATAACTTCCAGATTATCTAGGTAGATATTGTGATATAATTTCTAGATTTGTCTCCCTTCAACCAACGACTGGAGATGGGCATAAATATATTGATGATATTTTTAATAAGAAAAAATGATTACATGATCACATGTTAGTTATTAATTGGTTATTGTGTACAAAGGGAAGTAATTACACAACAAGGACCTACTTTTGGAAATTTCACCCACAGTGTGTCCTCAGTGGGTTTCTAAGACAGAAGATGAACAAGGAAATAATCTCATGGTCACGCAAGGGCTTGTTAATCAATTTGGTGTGCACAAGAGGTAAATCAGAATATAATTCATTTCTAGGAAGAGAGACCCTGTTACAGTGAAATTCTTCAAATGATATGTTCCTGCCCGCCCTTAGCACTTCCATCCTATAAAAACTCTCTGGAATATACATAAAGATTCCTTGGAGAAGTTTGCACTTTTAACAAGTTTTATTCAGCTAAAAAAATTCCTTCATCCCATCCAGTGGAAAAATCAGTGAAAAGTCACATATGAAATAGACTCAATCAATAACATCAATAATTTAACCCTGGAGAGCAGCACGATTTTCTCTGCCTCTCTAATGAAATTCAAGTTTTGATTCCAGAATTGTGGCTTGATAAAGTCACGTAAATGCTGTCAGGTGACATTGCTCTGTCATGTGGCCGTCATGTCAGTCTTTGACGTCTCTGTGCTACCATGGATGATAAGATTTCTTTAACAGATAGGGGAGCTTCACACTTCCAGTCTTTCAGTATAGCTGGAGCAGATATATAGGTAACATGTAGCCAGAATTTATTAAAACTACAGTCACCTTATTGTGTTGCTTTTCTTGAGAAATTTAAAAATGTAGACAAGTACAAAAAGCATGTCAAATATCCAGGAACCTACCTATCACCAAATATTGACAGTTATTAACATTTTGACACATTTGATTCCAAACTGTTTTTGAAAAATAAATATAATGGAACATTCTAAATAAAAATAAAATACCTTGTGCTCTCCAATCCCCCTTCCCTCTCAGAGATAGATTTGGTCAGGAATTTAATATATGTTTTCTAGTCTGTTAAAAATTATATATACATACTGGCATAAAAGACCATAGATTTTAAAAAATCACAGATTTATATAATTTCCAGTAATGGAAATAATATTATTTCTCTCTATATTCAAAATTATATATTTTAAGAGATAGCCTTATACAAGTAAATGTAAGTAGTCTATCAAGTCAATGTTCTAAAGTTTATTTATTGATTCACTTTTTGTTTCTAGTTTTTCACCATCCTAACAGGCTTTGTTTATAATGTTCCTTTGTGTACACGCTCAAGTTTCGCTAGACTGGTGCTACTTAAAAGTATAGTTTATGAAGTGGCCTTGTCGCCACAAATTATTTCAGTGCATGGTGAGATAAGAAGTCTGTGACAGAACAGAGTCAACTTGTCACAAAGCGTAGTTAGTAGCTCATCTGATCTTTCCCACGGAGCCTTTCTCAAGGAAAAAAGTGATTCACTGGTTTACATTCTGGTGCCTGTGGACCCAGCAGATGATCACACATATAAAAGCAACACTTCTGGGTCATAGGGTATATGATTTTCATGTTACTAAGTACTACTAAACTGCTTTCCACAGTGACTGCCCAAATTTATTCATCCACAGTATCTGAAGATCAATTTTTTTCTATATTCTTACCCATTTGGGGATGTATTTGTTTATGGCAACTTTCTCAGTATCTGGCTCACATACAATATAATTCAGCTACTAAATATACCTAAGTCAGTGGTTTCCAGCATATTCACATGGAATGTGATTGTGCAGCCATTTTCACAAACAATTTTTGAAAATTCTCATCAACACCCCAAGAAGTCCTGTATCTTGGAGTCATCACTCCCAACCTTCCCACCCTCTAGCCCTAGGCAACCGGTAATTTGCTTTCTCTACATATAGATTTGCCTATTCAAGATATTTCATATTCATAGAATCATATAAAAAGCAGTCTTTTGTGACTGTCATCTTTTACTTAGCATAATATTCTCAAGGGTGATGCACTTTCAGTCTTTTTGATGGTCAAATAATACTCCACTGTGTGGTTATATCACATTTTATCAATTTCTTAGTTCAACACCAGATTGTCTTTGTCTTCGCCATAGTGAATACTGCTGCTATGAACACGCAGGTACAAGATGCTGTGTGAGCAAATGTCTTCATTTCTTTTAGGTACTTATGTAAGAATGGAATTTCTGGTTCAAAATGATAACTCTGTGTATAACTTCTTTGGAGAATGATCAGACTGTTTTCCAAAGTGTCTTCCTTTCTCATTCTTGGAATAAAATACTCAACACTTACAGTTTAAAGGACAGGATTATTATGCCTCATGGTTTTATGCTATGGTTGGCTGGCTCCAAGGCAGGAAAGGGATGCACAGGGGCATGGCGGAAGAAAAGGTACTCAACTCATGGCTGCCAGGAAGCAGAAAGAGATGGCAGGAACCCGGGAGGGAGACTCACCCTTCCTGGTCATGCACAGTGACCAGCCTCTAACTAAACCTCAACTTCTAGCAGCAAGTCAACTGTGACCTCATGAGTGAACCAATCTTCTGATAAATAGAGTACCCCATGATACAGTCACCTTCAAACATGAAAGACCCTTGGGGGACATTTTAGATCAAATCATAACAGTGTCTATAGCACTGTACACTCCCACAAGCAGTCTACATGGGTCCTTATTCCTCTGCATCTTTATCAGCACTTATTATCTGACATTTTATTCATAGCATCCTAGCTGGTGCGATGTGGATGGTATCTCAATGTGGATTTGATTTGTATTTCCTTAATGACTAATAATGTCAAACATTTTTTATGTGCTTATTAATCATTTGTTTATCTGCTTTGCAGAAATAGCTGCACAGATACCCTGCCTATTCTTTAATTGGGTTATTTGTCTTTTAATATTGAGTTGTGTGAGTTATTTATTTATGGGATGCAAATTCCATATCAGATTTGTAATTTTTAAATGTTTTCCTCACTAATTTTGTTCTTTTCATGTTTTTATAAGTTAATTAAAATGTATAGGAGTAAACCTGATAGGAATCTTAAATGCATAGTTCAATTACTATACAAGAAGTTAAAATATAACCGTAAATGTGTACTTACATATAAATATGTAGGTAATATATAATTATTTTATATAGTCTACTAATTTAATACATTGCTGGGTCTGATTTTCTACTATTTTGTTAAGGATTATGTGATGAATTTTATGAAAAAATACCCAGGTGTGGTGGCACATGCCTGTAATCCCAGCGCTTCCCAAGGCTAATGCAGGAGGAGCATCATGAATTTGAGGCCAGTTTGGGCTACATAAGAGAGTTCAAGGCCAACATGCACTACATGGCAAGACTCAGTCTCAAAAAAAAATGTAGTTTTTTTGGTTTTTTGGGTTTTTTTTTCTTATAAGGTCTTTAGTTTTTCTGCCAGTATGCTGGCCTTTGCTGAAGAATTTGTGAAGGATTGATATGATATGATCTCTTCCTAACAGGATTGCCAGAATTCAACTTCAAACTCATCTGATTCTGATATTTTTAATGGGAAGGATTGTAATTACCATGTTCTTTTATATTCGATTCTGAATATAGTGGATTTTATGATATTGGTCATTAGATTTTGTTATCTTCTTATAAGTAATGCTGGACTTTAAGAAGATATTCACGGCCGGGCGTGGTGGCGCACGCCTTTAATCCCAGCACTCAGGAGGCTGAGGTAGGCGGAGCGTTGTGAGTTCAAGGCCGGCTTGGGCTACAACGCGGCGCAAGGCCGACCTGAGCTACATAGTGCGACCCTGCCTCAAAAAACCAGGGCCGGGAGTCTGGCTCAGTGGCTTAAGCGCCTGCCCTGGCAGGCGCAAGGCTGTGAGTTCAATCCCCGGTGCCGCAAAAAAAAAAAAAAAAAAAAAGATATTCATGTTACTTGTGGACCAGTTGATGGTTTTGAGGTTTATTTCTATGCTTTATTTATTTATTTAATTTTAAAAAAATTATACTAAGAATCAAACCATGACATCACATTTACCAGGCAGGCACTGTGCTACTGAATCATATTGCTATATCCACACTGACTAGTTGAGTTCCATACTAAAGTTGGATACCTTATCATCTTACCTCTGTACTGAAAAATCATTTTTAGTAAGAATCATAAAATAAAATGAATACATTTCACATGGAAATTAAAGTTAGTCCTATCTCACAAAAGTTTCAAATCCAGATAAAAGAAATTCCAAAAGATTACACGGATTGTGTGGATAGAGACTGAGTAACATAATTTATGTTTCTTTGTCTTTAAAACCAATGTATTATTTCTAATTTACTGCTTAAAGACAAGAATAAATAGGGCCATTGAAGTTAGTGACACAGCCACTACTGATGCAAGTGTAGATTTTTCTAAACCATTATAGACTTACTGCTCCAGTTTGCGTTTCGATGTCCCCACAAAGCCTCGTGCAGTCATAGATGGAGATTTTTCAGAAGTGGATGAATCTAGAGTATGTGATTGATTCCTGGTGCAATGCTAGGTTTAAGGGTGCTAGGATTAAATTGGGTGATTACTAAATCAGTCCACTGATTGGATTGGCACTGCTCTAATTCCTGCAGAATGGATACAATAAAAGGGACAGACCCAGTCTTGTCTTCACCCCCCCACTGTGCTTGCTTTGCTTCCTTCTGCCCACCATGAACAGTTTCTCCTCTGCCACCCTGCCTTGGAGCCAGCTGATGATGGACTGAAACCTCTACAAACTGTTAGCTAAATAAACCTTTTCTCCTTTAACTCTGGGTGACTGATATTTTGTCTCAGCAACAAGAGAAAAGCAACGAAGATACTTACCTTGCACATATTGAAGGCTGACTGTATGACTGAGAGACCTCTGAATTGACTTCTATTCAAACTCAGAGTTTTTGTTTCTTGTTTTTTTTTTTTTTTTTTTTTTTTTTTTGTACCAGAAATGGAGCTCAGGACCTCATGCTTGCCAGGCAGGTACTGTGGCCCTGAGCTATATCACTGCGCAAACTCAGAGTTTCTTAAAGGGTGAGCAACAAAATTGTGATTCCCAGGAGCTGGTGGAGAAGCAGATAATTAGGAGATGCTGGTTAAAGGGTATAATGTCCAAGCAAGAGAAATAAGTTCTCAGTACAATTGCACTCCATGGTGCCTATGAATAACAATGTATAGTATACTGGAAAATTGCTAAGTGGTGTAAATGTTCTCATCACCAAAAAAAGGAAGTGAGGTGATAGATGTTAATTAGTTTGAGTCAATCATTCAACAATATACCATATAAATGTATCAAAATATCACATTGCATACCATGAGTATATATAATTTTTCAATTAAAATAAAGTCAATTTTGAAAATAAAGTCAATTTTGAAAATAAAGTCAATTTTGAAAATAAAGACAATTTTGAAAATAAAGACAATTTAGGAAATTTTCTTTTAAATGTAAACCATTCTAATATATGTCTATATATATATAGTTGCACACGATAAATATGTGCAACTTTATATACAAAATTTTAAAAATAAATCTGAAAAATGGGCACATATATACAATTAAACTTAGAAGGAACTGATTTTTTTCTCAAAGTAGCATTTCATCCCTGGTGTTGTCTGGAACTACAGACACATGACAATAGTATGCAGCAGACTAAAGGTTAGCCAGTCCTACAATAATTCCTAAAGCTCCCAGGAGCAATGACCTTTTGGCTGGTACTCTGGGGGGACCCATCTCATCCCCCAACACTGATATAAATATGTTCAGCAGCCCAGGGTAAATTCCTCTCTCAAGATAAAGAAGACACCACAGCTTGTACCTATGAAGTCCAATCTATCTCCTGCCCACCACTGGGACCTCTTTGGTGGCCATCCTTCCACTCCCATTAGCCCAGCAGATGCTCTTCAGTGTGCTGATCTGGAGAAAGAGAAAAACTCTGTCCTGTCCATGTACTGTAAAGGGACAAGACTATACCCATCCAAACTCTCACATGACATATGAGGAGTGATCAAAATTTACGATGAACGTGTACATTTTTAAAAAATATATTACAGTAAAAGACACATGTCCATTAATCCTTTCAAATTCCTCCCCCTTACACATTTATTCTATGGTTCTTTCCACTTTCTGAAGAAGTTTTGGAAGTTCTCTTTTTGTAGTGTCTTTAACTGCACTGTCATGGTTGCCTCGATGTCCTGAATCAATTGAAAATATTTATTTTCATGATCGTTTTGATTTTGTGGAAGAACGAGAGGTCTCATGGTCCCAGACCCAGTGAATAAGGTGAATGAAGCCGCACTGCCTTCCCTTTAGATGGTACTCAGCAGCAGCATTCACTGTAGCTTCGATCACAACTCCTAAAGACACCCATGAAAGAGAACACTTGGAACTGCTTCAGAAAGTGGCAAGAATGATACGATAAGTGTGTTTGAAGAAATGGGGAATATATTAATGGCAATGTCTTTTACTGTAATAATTTTGAAGCTACACATTTGTTATGTATCTTGAGTACTTCTTCTAGCTCCCCCAGTTACCCACATGTACTCACACAGGGGTATATGAGAAGGGATCTGCTCACTGAAATAATTTTCTCACTATCATTACATAAATATTCAAGGCAACTGATACATCATATTTTGCAATACATTGTCTCACTTTAGTATGAATATGATGTTGTAGAAATGAGTTGGACATTTTTAAGCTTCCTGTTCCTTCAAATCTCAATATAGAAACTCAGTGCCTTGAAGTTTAACAGTTCTTATTAACAAAATTCTCCAGACTGGAGCCGTTTGCTGGGTAATTTTGACAGACTGGATTGTCCATTCAACTGACTTGAGAGCTGTCTAGGTGATTAGTAAAGCACACTTCATAGTGTGTCTGGGTGGGGTATGGAGGTGTGAACTTCGGGTGAGTATCTGGTCCCTAGTCTCTTGTTTCATGACATTAGCCCCCTACCATGCTTCCTGACTGCCATGAACTCAGTACTTTTGCTCCTCATGCCTTCCCAGCATCAGGCTCCTGCCTTGGATCCAGTTGACCTTGGAGTGAATCTACTGAGGTCATGAGCCAAGGAAAGTGTTCCTTCCTTTCAGTTGTGTGTATCAGGTGTTTGGTCCCAGTGATGAAAAACTGCCTAATACAGAACGACTTGACTAAAATTTAAAAATAAAACTAAATTTAGTTTTTGTAAAACCTATGCATGCCTCTCATAAAGAATTAAATTAATGCAAGTAAGTCAAAAATGAAAGCAAAATAGTCAAATTCGATTACCTGTAAGTAGTCATTAACATTTCATAAACACAGAATCATATATTACTTCAATAAAAAATATTAAATGTAATTTGTCTAAATTTAAGAGAAGAAAGACAAACCAAAGTAAAACTAGGGAGATCACTTAACATTCGCACAAATGCTTCTTCACTCAATGAGATATTTTCCAACAAAAGGTTCCTCTGAAATTAAGGACAGATACTAAATAAAACACTGGGAGTATAGTCATTATGTCTCATTAAATGCACAATATAATTTTAGACAGTGCCTGACAATTACCTGAAGGTCTAGATAAATGCATTAGCAATTTCATTATTCCTATTTTCATTTATATTCTGTAACCATAACTCCCAGAATTATTTAGTGTTTGTTTTCCATATGGAAAAATTTAACTCTTACTGCCAGTGTAGTGTCTCCTTTTCTAAATTCTTTATTTTCCTTCCTCTAGGGATGTTTCTCGCCTCCTTACTCGCTAAGGAGGGCTTGTACAGAATTTCTTATGCAGGTTTTGGTGTTTCCTTTATGAAGTAGGGCCAGGCTGCCTCCTATGCGCTGGAACCGGGTCCCACACCGAAAAGGACCTCGTGCTTGGGTTAAAATTCTGATGTCCCTGTTCTGAAATTCTTAACGTTTTGTTGTTTTAACTGAACTGCCGTCCTTTTCATTTTATTTTGAGCCCCACCAATTACGTAGCTAGTTTTGATTCAAGACATTTGTTCGGGCATCACAGTGCTTCAGAACGCAGCGCCAGTGTCTTCCAGTACCCCACACCACCCCGGGGAAGTCAGAGACCAGTTCGCTTTCCTTTCTTGCGCAAGCTGTTTGATATTGCTGCGTCGATGCCCGAAGAAATCCTTCTGCATCTTCAAAGTGCAGCCACTTAACCAGAGTGTGTCTCTGTGCTCAGCTTCCTATACTACAGTCTTTTGGAAGCCAGAAGGTTCCTGCCTCAATCTGCAGACTTGTTTCAGGGAACTATTCTTGTGTAATGTAACTCAGTAATTTTTTAAAAAGAGAAAGAGTCTGACCCAGGTCTCCATATGTTCTTTATTAAGCTGCTCTCCCCCACACTTGGACCTCAAACCTCCATCGGCAGTAGAGGGGGTGTAGCTCAATCATCCTCCTCCAGGAGCGAGGAAAGAGATCCCTTAAGATGGCAAAACAAAACCCTGACCCTAAGTCCCTGTCCAACTGACTTATGGTAAAATTCCCTGAAATGCTGTCTGTTATTACTGATCCCAGCTCAGGAGTGGTAGTGGCTTCCTGCTGTTGCTAATCTCCTGGCGCAACAATACCCGTCTGTCATGGCAACTCTGCCATCACACGTGGAAACAATTTCTAGCACTAACACCCACCCAGCCCTGTTTCAAACAATTAAAGTGGTTTTCTTCCCTCTGCTCACTCCTGCCTGACAGATCCACAGGCAGCTATTGTAGATATAGTCATTGGACTGCAGTTACTATTTGCATTGTTTAAATGCTGTGTACATTTTCTGACTTTTGTTCTGTTTTGTTGGTCTAGGTCTATCAGTTATCCAGAGGTCAGAAGCCAAAACACTGCATTCAAAGACTTGTGAAGTTTGCCTTATAGTTCTGTCATTTTAAAATTATTTTATTTAACGGTTACTCATATATGTTGTTTGATCCAGATGAGGTTAAGATAGTTACATTTTTAAATTGGGATTCAAAATCAGTTTCTGCTCAGTGAAGTGCATGAACCTTTCCAAACTTCAGTGGCCCAAGGTTCCACTGGGAAAGACATGTTTTGGGTCTGCACGTTTCCATGCTGTGTGTAATATTTTTCTTTCTCTGGTTTCTCTGCCCTCTGATCCTGTCTGCTTTTTCTTCCAAACATTGTTTTTAGTTCCCTAGTTCCACATGTTTTTCCTAGCAAGGTGATAGATGTATTCTTTTTCATAGTGTATGCTTATGTGTGTGAATGTATTTAACACACACATATCCATCTATTCCTACTTCGATGGAATGTATACAGCAACTTTATAGTTTTTTTTTTCCCCCTTCCCTTGCCTGTTTTTATGGTACTGGAATCATCTGTTTAAAAGCATTTACTGCTAAAATCATCAGGGCTTAGATTTTGGAGAAGTAATTTTTCTTTAATAACCCCTTCATTTTTTATTATTTTTACAAGTTTTCTATTTTTCTCATTGTGATCATTTGTATTTTGTGTACTACTGAACTTTCATCAGGTTTTTCAGGTCTATACCATTATTTCGTTCTAATTTGGATTTATATAAAAAATGTAAAACTCCTTTATTTAATTTCTTTTTAAAACATCTCTTCATATATTCTGCATAACCAAAGAGAGCAAGTGGTTTACAAATTTCATTGCCACTTTTATTCTTCTATAAATAAATACTTTTAAATTAAATTTTTTTTATTTTTTATTATTATTTTTTAAATATTTTATTAATAATAAAAGACAAGGCAGAAGAGAATCCCCCATACTTGCTACATTGCCTGCTGTAAAGAGATGTTTGGGTTGCTGACCAGAGGCCTGGCCAAATCTACAAAACAAAAGTTGGTTGATGTTCCTTGGTTGCTATCAATCCAGCCAGACCTCCGAAACAGCAAGTTGCTTACTGGGTGGGTGGGGGGGGTAGTGTTTGTCCCTGATTCCAAGCCCGCACTGCTGGTGCCGCTCGGGCCGGGCGAGGGCCCCACGAGGGGCCCTTCTCGTTCTCCTCCAAGGTCCTGGGGTCAGGACCCCGGAAGGCAGTCCATATTGAGTCCTGATCGGTGCCTGCGCCGCTCCGGCCGGGCGGGGGCCCCATGAGGGTCCCTTCTCGTTCTCCTCCAAGGTCCTGGGGTCTTAAATTAAATCTTATAGAATAGGTATTTTTACTCTGAACACATTAGTAAAACAGTCTTATGTTACATTTCTTGTAAAATATACAAGATACATAATGAAAAAGTAACAACCTTCTCTCATTCTATCTTTTCATGCTCTGAGACAATGCTATATTGTTATATTTCAACCCTTTTATGCGAGCTATGTAAGCACAAGCACACACATGCACATTTGTTGTTTGCTTTTTGTTTTTATGAAAAATGGATACATCATACACATCACCCTTTAACTTCCAGTTTTCAACATTAAGGTAATTGGATATCCATTGATATTGCTATGCATAGAGTTACTTTTTTCTTTTCAGTAGCTACATATTACTCTATTCTGTGTACATATCATAAAGCTTTCAATCTTCCCATTGTTAAAGTACTCGAAAATTTTCATTTTTGGATACCACAAAACAATTCTGCATAAATTTTCATCTATGTGATTTTAATTATACATTATGGATTCCCTCCAAGAAAATGGCTACAAATGAGTATTTTTCACATTAACATTTATTACCAGATTACTTTAGAAGCAATTTAAACATTTTTAGCAGTGTAAAATAATGACAGTTTTCTCACATTTCCTTCAGTCATGAATATTATAAGTATTTTAATTGGTATCAATCTCATGAACACAAATGTTATCTCAGCTTTTGAATGTACATTTATGTGACTACTGACAATGTTGACCTTTTGATATGTATTTGTAAGGTCTATCACATTTTCGACTTTATAAATGTCCTAGGTATATCCATTTACTCCTTGAATTATTTGCTATTCTGCAGGCATCCTGTGTATTTGGCACAATAACCCACTCTGTCATGGTCATTTATTCATCTGACTTACAGTCATTGAGAACCCTGCAACTAAGGCACTTTTGAGGGCACAGGGGCATAGATAAAAAAAAGGATAATCGATGTCTGATAAACTAAAGCAATATAATTTCAGATAGTGTCCAGAACCATAAGAAACATAGAATAGGTAGAAAATGAATGGGTTGAGGGATCTCAATTATACTGATCCATTAGGCTTGTAGAAGAAAATATTTGAGCCAGGTGTGGTGGTGCACACCTGTAATCCCAGCATTAAGGAGGCTGA
>RJWM01031128.1:0-22750 GCA_004363535.1 Dasyprocta punctata
TGAGGCAGGGTCGCACTATGTAGCTCAGGTCGGCCTTGCGCCGCGTTGTAGCCCAAGCCGGCCTCGAACTCACAACGCTCCGCCTACCTCAGCCTCCCGAGTGCTGGGATTAAAGGCGTGCGCCACCACGCCCGGCAATACTTCTTTGATACCAAGCATGTTCTCTGAATTTCTTTTCTCTATGTTACCTCCCTATGTCTAAGTAGACATTATTAAATGTGAAAAAAAACTCATTAATATGTTTATTTGAAATAATCAATTGGACTAGTGTTTCAGCATCCCGTGAGTACTGATTAAGAAAAATACGATGCAATTCTGGAATAAGGCTTTCATTCTAATCAAGCAGTTCTTATCCCTTGTTTCACTCAGTTGTTTTCTTTCTTTTTTAGCCAGATAGGAGTAATAATAGTAAAACAGTACTATCATGTTTACACCATTTATTTGTTAGTATAGGAGTTACTGTTAAACAAGCAAATGAAACAACGTAATATATATTCCCATTAAGGAAAACTTAATTGGGTTCATGTGTCTATGAGATGACAGAGACAGAGACAGAGACAGACAGAGAAAGACAGAGAGAGAGAGAGAGAGAGAGAGAGAGAGACAGAGAGAAAGAGACAGAGAGTAAGAAACAGACAGAGAGACAGAGAAACAAAGACAGAGAGAGGGAGAAAGACAGAGTTTGAAAATGTACTTTTGCATTAAGTATAGGGAAGATATCATATGAATTAGAGAATTCAAATTTTTTTTGCAATGCAGTATTTTTTTCCCTTAAACTAGTAAGATTTGGGTCATAGGATTAAAGTTCTATTAGGCAGAGTTTAGCAATGCTCTGGAGAAGAGATGAATTAGGACCTACAGGGATTCTTATTGACAGAGCTAGTCTCTGTTCCTGAAGTGAGATGTTTCTCTTAGAGAGCAGATTGAAACATTGCCCAGCCTGTCCTATTTACAACAGACACTATGAAACTAATGCTTGTTTAAAGAACCTATGCTTGCTGAAATACATGATGTAAGACACTAATTACATTAGATATTTTATAAAGGTGTTTGAATAGTGCTTCCTAAAACTCAAAAAAATAATAGAAGTGTAGTCAGGTGTGGTAGTACATGCCTATAATTCCAGCATGTGGGAGGCTGAGATAGGAGGATTTCTGTGAGTTTAAGGCCAGCCTGGGCTACATAGTGAGTTGAAGTCCAGCCTAAACTACAAAGCAAGACCCTGTCTCAAAAAACCAAACAGCAAAAACAACTAAAGTGGAGGCCGTTGTATTTGTTTACTGATAGATTCACATCAGTGATTACTCTTAAAACTTCATTTTCTATCCAGATTATCAAATCACATTACCTACAGAATATCTGTTCTTCTGTAATATTTGCACACTTACACTTATGGGTACACACGTGTGCAAACATACATATTGAAGGTGTATATATGGGTGTATATGTATATATAATACAGTCAAACTATGTGTGTACAAGTATTTCAATGACTATGCCTAAAGAAAGATAAAATTTGATATGAGGACATATCATGTATTTAGAAAAGAAGTGCTGGGTGTGATGGCACACACCTGCAATCCCAGCACTTGGGAGGCTGAGGCAGGAGGATCACTGTAAGTTCAAGACCAGCCTGAACTGCATAGTGAAACTGTCTCAAAAAAAAAAAAAAAAAGGAAAAAAAAGGAAAAAAATAAAAAACTGAAGTTAGTGATGGGGAAGGAGACATTATATTTTAAGTTTCTATTTTTAAAAAATGATGATGTTTCATGTCTATATCTTATACTTTAAACAACTACTGTGAATATAACAATATGCAATGTACTGATTATTGTTACTCTCCTATTGGCCTGTTGTGGAATTCTGTTTTACTTTAATCTCTTACTTTTTTTCTGTTTAAAATTTAAAAAAAAAAAATAACTAAAAATAAAAAATGACAGCCGAAATCACAGCTTCACTGACTATTGATAAAAATTTTTAAATGGCAGCTTTTGCAAGAATTTGCATTGTCCCTAGATCAGGAAAATATAATCCTATTGTGTGGGTGAGAAATATAATCCTGAATTGGGGGCATGAGAAGGAATAAATTCGTAAGAATTCTACTCACCATCCATATTTACCCTTATGTAGCTTCCATCCAAACTGTTGAATGGGGCAATTCTGGCAGCTTTGGGCATATGAGATTGAGTTCTAGAACATTATGTGAGTTTTTGATCAGTTGAAACACATGAGTTTATTTATATGATGGTAGTACATCAATATTTGGATGAAATTATTTTTTGTCCATTGTATTGGGTTCTTACCAGTGAAAGATAAATGAACCACTCTTGCCTTCTGTGCAAGTAAAGGGGAAAACACAAACATACATGCTCCCGTGGAAGACGGCAAGACAAGAGTTCTCCTCAGTAGTTCAATTGAGGGGTAAGAACAGCCAAGTCTGGCTATTCATGGCAGTGAATCTAATCATCACTCTCTTATTTAGTTATTAAGTTGGAGCAAGAATAAGAAGACTTTACGCTTCAATTCTTAGACTACTTTCTGATCACCGAAGCAATGTGTTCACAAAAAGTCCTTTATGAGACTGGGCAAATGGATATGTTGAACATCAAATATGAAAAATGGAAAAATAAAGAATGACACATGATATATTTATAGATATGAGGGCAGAACACACCAGAAAATAAGCAAGAATATATTAAAATATTTTCATCTCCTTCAGCATGATTTAATTAGTTATTTTAATCATCAGGTGAAATTTTTCACTGTTTCACATGTTCCTTTAATCCTACTTAATTTTTCCTTTTCCACCAATGTGTTGTTGTAAAACAGAACTTGTTGTAATGTGTGTTTCTCAGCCAATATTTTTGTTTTTCTAGCTTCACTAGCCAAAAGTCCGATGATGACTATGAAGATTATGCTTCTAACAAAACATGGGTCTTGACTCCAAAAGTTCCCGAGGGTGATGTCACTGTCATTTTAAACAACTTGCTGGAAGGATATGACAATAAACTTCGACCTGATATAGGAGGTATGCTAAAGCATTTGTGCTGTGCTATAGAGAGAAACACATAAATGAGTCTACCTTATTAACCTTATTAGAACAAAATATTAGCATATTTATACAGCCAGAAGAATTAAATTGTATTTGTACTATGTATTATAACAAATGAAGTATATATAAATAGCATTCCAGCTTGGAGGTAGGATTGGTTTTGATAAGTTCAGTGAGCTGGGAGTTTGGCTCAGTGACTTAAGAGCCTGTCTGACGAGGCGCGAGGTTGTGAGTTTGATCCCTGGAACTGGAAAAAACAAAAAAAAATCAGCCGGGCGTGGTGGCACACGCCTTTAATCCCAGCACTTGGGAGGCTGAGGTAGGAGGAGCGTTGTGAGTTCGAGGCCGGCTTGGGCTAGATGCGAGCGCAAGGCGGGCCTGAGCTACATAGTGCGACCCTGCCTCAAAAAACAAAGACTGGGAGTTTGGCTCAATGGCTTTAGCGCCTGTCTGGCAGGTGTGAAGTTGTGAGTTAGCTCCCCGGAGCCGCAAAAAAATAAAAATAAATAAATAAATAGATAAGTTCAATGAAAAAAATATGATTTTCATGTGAAGCTTGAGAGCTAAAGCTCAAAATTTCTTGGATATCTCAGACAAAGGCAAGAGAAATAAATTATGTTTCATGAAGCAACTTCAAATATCAAAATAGAAAATAGACAGGCAATATTGGTTACCTGTTGCTGCATGACAAACAATCAATCATGAAACCTCAGTGGCATACAACGTTGAACTTTTACTTTGCACCTCATGGGAGGCTGAATTAATCTAAGCGAAGCAAAAGCGGGGCTGCTCTCTTAGACAAGCAATGTTCCAAGTGCCTCTCATTCTCCTTCTGGAACCAGCATACTAGCTAGAAGCATTCTTTCTGACAAAGGAAGATAATGAAACAAACAGGTACTCCTAAGGCTTAATGCATAGATTTAGAATTAGCACACCCACTCTTGTCTATGTATTATTAACAAAAGCAAGTCCAGTGAAGCACAATATTCTGAAGCAGAGAAATAGACTCACTGAGGGGAAGGTAAGGGTGTAGATGTTGGTATTCATGAAGAATTCAATCAATCACAGGCAGTTTTAGGCATAGTACGTTCAAGGGAAATGAATAAAGATGAGGGAAAATGTAACCATTGAATTTAGATCCAGAAAAATATGATGAATCTTTGTTCATTAATTGTCAAATGAAAATGGAGTACATGCATTTGTTCATGAATGTTGTACCACAGATTTTTAATAATAATCCTGTCTAACAAATAGTTATATAATGGGCTTCCATATGGTTTCCTCATATTATCTATGTAGCCACATCATCTAAGAGGTCATTGAGAAAGATAGATTTTGTGTTGGATAAACACTAAGGGCAAAATTGTCATAAAAAATCAACAGGGAGCAATGTTTCAGAAACAGTTCATGATACTCTTGTTCTTTGTGTCCACGTGATATTTCTAATGCGTATTTTTTTTCCTAAGTAGCAAAGTATTCTTTGTTCTCTATTTGGGTCAAGTTAAGTTAAAATATGCAAATGGATTCCAGATCCTGAAGGAAAAATGATGACATTTAAGATATGAGAGAATGAACAAAAGTTGAGAATATTGTGTTTTAATTTCTCCATCCTATATAGTTGGTAAAGGATAATCAGTTTCAAGATGCCACTATGCTTCTTATAACAATTACATGCTTAAAAGGAGATATTTCTTTGAAAACAAAGTTGTTATTCAAATGTAATTAGTAACTAGTACCGAACTAGTTATAAATAAATCTATTCTAGAAACTATAGACTAAGAAAATAAAATTTTGTGTCTTTTCATGTAAATATATATTTGTGGTTCTTTTTATAGTGAAACCAACATTAATTCACACAGACATGTATGTGAATAGCATTGGCCCAGTGAATGCTATCAATATGGTGAGTTTCATAATAAAATTTCTATTTTATAAGCATGGAAATAACAAGAACCATGATAACAAAAACATTAGATTCAAGATTTTAGATCCATTTGTCCTCTTGTAATTTAAAAGTCATTAAAGTTTGACTTTTTTTGTTATAAGAACTAAGTATTATCACATGTAAAATTAATCTGTGTAAGTATGCTGTTATTGAAATGTAATAATGTTTGTGTACTGGTCAGTGGTAATCATAACAAAAAATATAATACTCCACTAATTTTTAGAATATTTATAGTGTGGGGTGGTGTAGTTTTCTTCAAATTAGAAATATTTCTCAAAGGAAATAGTGCATCAGTTGTAATCAGAAATGTAATTTGTTCTTATACAACATTTTGCACTGAAATATGAAATGAGAAACTAGAATGAGTCCATCATATAATGAAGTGAAAAAGTAAGGAAGAATAGAATGGAGTCAGCATAATGTAATATGAATATTAGTATTTTGTATTACATGGTATAATATAAGTATGTGACACAATATGGTAATGCTATAATTTAAAAGTAGTGCTTACAAAGTTCACAACATACTTTGTTAACACAGTGAGAGATAAGAAACTTTAATTTTTCACAGTCATGGTAATAAAAATGCTACCACCTATAAAGTCTATGAAAATAAGCTTGCTTGTTCAAGCATTGACTATAAATCCTAACTTTTCATCTTTCGAGCTAAAGTTCTCAGAATCTTTAGTATTCTAATATGAGCTGCAAATATTTAAGAAAGAGAACTTGTAGGCATATCAGTTTAATTTTACTTTTATAGGTTGTTAATTTAAGTGTTGAAAATTTATGCTTTAAGAGTAGCAGTTTCCAGAACTATCTCAACATCAATGTTTGAGACATTGAATGTGATCCTCAAATATTTTACTTTGTTATTGTTGTTGTTGTTGTTTGTTTTGTGTTGTTTTTGTTGGTGGGGATTTTTTCTAAAATATCTCCAAACTTATTTTACCTCCCGGTATGTCATCAATTAGTTGACAAAGGATTTCATAGAATAGGTTGCCTTCTCATTGCTCCTAGACTTCAAATGGGGAACTAAGTAGTGAGCAAAGGAGACCTGGTTTCCTACAGTGGAGATGTAGTGGATCCCAATCAGACTGCAACAGGTGGCACAGAGACAGACTATAACAGAGCGGATCAGGTAAAGAAGCAGATCCAGCAATCTGAATTTTCTTGGACAAATCAAGAATTGCCATGGTTCTTCATATTTTTCAATATAAAATGAAGTGTAGGGAACTAGACTAGAAAATGTGAATGACCTTCCCTCCCAGTTCTTGTATTTTTGTAAGAATGAGTTGCTTTTATTTAGCTGAATTCTGCCATTTATAGACATGATTAAAAACAAGATAGAAAATAATACAAGTTGTACTTAGGGCAAGCTATTGGGAATCATGACAATGTAAAGTCATTGAACCAGTTGTTTACTATACTAGTTTTTTCTTTGCTTTTATTGTTCACATAAAGTGGTTTCTTAAATGAGATGACATGTGAAGTGTTTAGCTAGAGAACTGGCACCAATAAGTACTCGATTAATAATAACAACAAAAATAAAATTACACTAGTCTATTGATTAACAGGTAGGATGATGACAATGATGAAGATGAAGTTGAGAATCAAAGAGGCTTGGTTTTAAAGCTGGGGGGGGGCTAAGCGTGTATTTGTGTTAATTCTTCATTTGTAAAGATGAAGAAACTGAGGCCAAAGAATGAAGATGTTTTCCTCAGAGACTATCTGGACCTAAGATAACCACGCTAGAACTCATGTTCTGCTTCTAAATTCAGTGGTGCGAATTTCACACTATACTTAATTTACTTTGACTGAAGTCACCCACTTTTTAGGTTAGTGATACATACTTGAGAGGAATCGTCAGTGTTTTGTCATCAAATTATTTAATAATATATTTTCTGGTAGGGATGCATGAGGTATAAAATTATTTTTAAATGGTCAGTTACATCTTGTTTAGAGGAAAGAAAAGCAGCAACAATAAATTGTAAAAAAATGAGGGTTTTTTTGTTTTGTTTTCTTACTGTTTGTATGCTATTAGCCTGGTGTGGACTAACGCATTTGATGTGCATTCCTCTTTTCTAGTTTCACATTATCCAACCTGTCATGTTCCTTACCATCTCTATTTTATTATAAGGCCACTGAGCCTCCACTCCTGTAGTTTAGTATCATGTTTTGCTTTTGTTTTTGTTTTTTGGTTTGTGTATTCTAGCCCTTGTTTCACTCTTTCATAATGCTTCTGAACATAGAAAATTCTGTCCCTAGGATACGTTTGGTAATGTCCAAAATAATTTTAGTTTACTTGTTTTAGTTCACTTGGCAGGACTGAGGGTCAGGTGGAGGGGTTGCTACTGACGTTTAGGATGTAGAAGCCAAGCATGCAGATAAACATTCTTCAGGACACAGGACAGATCTTCACAGCAAAAGATTAGCTGGTTCAAAATATTATTACAAAAATTTCCATAGATGTGGGAAGCAAAGGATTATGTCTGAGCTATGATCCTTTGTCAGAATTGATGGATACAATTTTAAGTTTTCATAAAAATAACAAACTGGTCCATGAATTGAGTGACATAATAGTCTTATCAACTGAGGTACATCTTTCTTGTGGATTATTCAAAGCCAAAGTAGCTTTGCCTCATATTGATAACTGCGCAAGAATGAGATACTCAAACACTCTGCAATACGTTATTGTACTAAAAACACTCTGCTTTACCTTTTTCTTTAAAACAGGAGTATACCATTGATATATTTTTTGCCCAAACATGGTATGACAGACGTTTGAAATTTAACAGCACCATTAAAGTCCTGCGACTGAATAGCAATATGGTTGGGAAAATCTGGATTCCAGACACTTTCTTCAGAAACTCCAAAAAGGCAGATGCCCATTGGATAACCACTCCCAATAGGATGCTGAGAATTTGGAACGATGGCCGAGTGCTCTACACGCTAAGGTATTTTCGTGAGAAAAGTAAAGAGCAACTGCAGTCATTAGAACAAAAAATACACCATACTCCTTTTAAAAAATAAAAAAGAAGGAAATTCCAAACCTACATCAGGATCGGCATGCTTGATTAAAGTGGCAATTGACATGGAAAAATTACTTTTTTCTATTATCAGTGAGCTTTTTCAAAGCACACAGGGCACAAACATGGGTAGAACTTTTGTTCCATGACTAATGTGAAGTGAAAAGGTTGGTTTCTAACAACTGACATGAAACCTCCCTTGTCTTTGTCACATCACCTGACCTTTGTGCCAGTAATGGCTTTGGAATGTGTGTCCTGTTACATGAGACTATGGAGGCTATGACAAGCAGGACCACCAGTTCTCATATGTGGAGATGTTTTCATTTCTAAGGAAATCATTACTAAAGGAGAACTTTTGATGTAAAAGTCTCCACACAGTCTTCTCTTCTTAACTACACAATGACAGAAACCCAGAATTCATTATCTTCCATCTCCAGGCACCCAGTCCCCATGACATTAATAGGCTGTGTGAATTAATTTGATGTCTATTTGGAAAATAATCATCTTTTGGGAAAAGTAGATGGGAGCTATATCCTCTGAATTTAAATATTAAATAACATTGGAAAATTTTTTTATTTAAATTATTTTATGACATTATTTTAGCCCACTTCTTATTCACATGCATGTAAAATAATTTTGCATTGAAGTTTTCTGTGGGTAACATAATATTATTAAATAGCATAATAGGTAAGTAAATATGCTTCAGAATCAGGCCAATCTGGTTACATTTCTTTGCTCTATCTTGCTATCTATATTAAGTAGGGCAACTTTCCAAAATTTCTTTTGACAGGGACTGAGGAGAAGCAGTACGTCATAGATTCTTGGTTCTAGAAGACATCTCATCTCAAAACTTTGCTTGCATAGTAAAAATGATGATTTTACTTGATTACACTTTTTATTTAGATGCATTAAGTGAGAGTTGCTATAAATTTTTAGGAAAGACAGCATCATCATGCCACAGTACATCTTCCCCTCCTTTGCCAATACAACTGAGCAAACTTTTACCTTGCATTACTTAATTTCTATAAAACACAGTCATTCTTACCTTCCGGGATTGTTACAGAAGTGAAATGCGTTAACACATAAAATGCTTAACATAGAACCTGATGCACAGTAAGCATAGCAGATATTAATACTATTTGTATATATTTTCGGTAAAAAAGTGATTAAGATTCTTCTACATCTTACCAGTCTAGAACTTCTAGCTTGCAAATTATTCATTCTATATGCACATGTGGCATATTCTCTATGCCTTGTATAATGCTCAACATACGAAATATACTGTATAATGGCTCCAAATCCTTTGTCAGAATTACATTAGGTAGTAGGAAAAATGATCACAATTGCAAAAGAAATTCATTGCATCTATTTTGTGTTCAAAGTTTTATTTAATTAAAGATAAGGTAGTGACTGGAATAAGAAGCTAGTGGAGATCAAAGTCTGTATGATAAAGCATATCTTAGTCTAGCTTTTGTAATATGAAGTCAGTCACCATATCTCAAGCCTTTTTATTGTTTTCATAAAATTGTAGTCATGTTTGACTTTATTAGTTTGAAGAATCACTACAATTTTCAATTACAGAAACTTGCTGAAAAATGTCACCCATGAGATTCAATTAAGACTTGAACATTATCGGTCTATATTTAGAGATTTTATTAAAGTTTCTTATCTATAATGAGCTGTGTGTGTTCAGGCGTGTGTGCAGAAATATATGTCTGTATCGATGTTTGTATGTGAAGTCTAGCTATATTATTTCCAATTTTAATAATTCCAGTTTAATTTGGAGAGATAATACTAATAAATACCAAATGTAATTACTATTTCATTTATAAATAAAACTAATCTTTACTTTTTAAGACCGTGTAATTATAAATGGATAATGATTGAAACTTCTAGTTTTGGAGACAAATAATACTAGGTCCACCTTTCAATTGTGTGAATAGTTATGTGACTTTGAAGAAGTTTAGGTACAATAAAGTCATAATGACACTTACTAAATGAGGAAACATTTATCCACATCTATGTAGACAACTAAAGATATATTGCACGTTCTGCTTTTACTCTATTATACTGCAAAACAGTGATATCTCCCCCAATTAAAAGTCACGTTAATTGAAGAATCTTTCAAAGTAAATTTTTATAAAAAATATTTTCATAACTCTAATAGTGATATCTGCATATTTCAGAGAAACAGAGTTAATAATATAAAATCTTTAGAAATTTCAACCCATTACTACTACAATTTGGGATTATAACCACATTTCCCCAAAGATAAAATCTGGACTCCTTCATTTCCCTCCTAAAACCCTAGCCCAGGTCTTCAGGCTTTCTCTCTCGCTCTCTCTCTCTCTCTCTCTCTCTCTCTATATATATATATATATATATATATACTCTGCAACATACTATTCATTGATCTCAGAGTGTTCAGTTGTAAAAATGTATAAAAGTCTATTGTGCAACGTGTGCATTTTTCAACTACTAGAAGTGTGAAGCTAGCAACTAACAAATCTTTACAATTACAAGAAATTGTTCAGAAGGAAAAGGGAAAAAGGGATGGAGAGCAGGGAAAGGAAGAAAGGGAAAGAAAAAATAGAAAAGAAGGATAAAATGAAAACTGAGCTTTGTAAAAAGAGATAGAAAGGGGGTTTGAAAAGAGGGGATGGGAATGAATGTCAAAAAAAATGAGGAATAATAATATATCATGTATAAACACAAAATCCCTATAATGATTGTTGTCATGTATATCTAAATTGTACCAATAAACTTAGGTAAAAATCACAAATAAAATTTTTCAAAAGTCTTGATTTAATTAGCGGATAAAATCTGAGAATTATCAGCACTCGTTTACTTGCAAACAATAAATGAACTTAAATATTTAAAAGTTTGTTGAACTAAATATATTCACTGAGTAATTTTACTGTCCAATCAATTAAAAAACACTTAGGTAATACAGATTGGGAATACTGTTATTGAGGTGAATGAGGTACTACTGTTTGGTCTGGAAAAACGAATAATCTCCATTTAGTCTTCTCCACTCCTCCTCCTTATATTCCAGGCTGGCCTTAGACTCTCTATGCAGCCCAGACTGATCTCAAACTCGCTGCAGTCCTCCTACCTCAGAGAATGCACATTTAAAAATTACACTTACTATCTTTCCGTTTATTTTTACTACCTTTCTCCTTAGGTTGACAATTGATGCTGAGTGCCAATTACAGCTGCACAATTTCCCGATGGATGAGCACTCCTGTCCCCTGGAGTTCTCCAGTTGTAAGTAATATCCTTGTTGCATTTTCTATCGCCTGTCACCTATAGTCTTTGTAGTTTAAATTAACTGGGGAAATTGCAGACAGTTGCAAGATGGCATTAATCTATGCTGTTGATTTTGAATATTTTGCCAGTCCCTTTTTTTTTCTTCATAATTCCAATTTGTCCCCATTGAGAAAATGGATCTATTTTGTCAGGAATTACAAATAGTCTTTAATCTTTTAACAAATGAAATAGTGCTCGGAGCCCTTTGTTGAGATGGGTTGTGTTTATAGAGCAGGACTCAAAAGGAAGAGCACAATGGCTGTGTTGCTAATGAACACCACCCACATAAAATAGTCTTATTGTTATCATATATGTGAAATGTTTGACTGACACAGTTAGGTTCAATAGAAGCATGACTTCTTATTAATAACTATTATCATTAGATAATGCAACATAGAGGATCCAGTGTAACACAGGTTAAGTTTTAATCATCTTCACAGATGTCAGAACCCAAACAAGCAAGCCTCGGTTCCCCAAAATGTTTACTTTACTATTTGTTCAGAATCTCTGTTAGATTGTTCACTTCCTCCTCACTTATAATGTGCTAGTTGTGCCTATAAGGCAAAATAAAAAAATTGATACTTTATGTGTATGTGTACCAACATAATTTTTCAGCTGGATATTTAGAAAGACTCTTAGGAACAAGTAAATCAATGCTATAAGTAGAACTAAAATGAATGACTAGAGAAGCAATCACTTGTTTATCATTACATAGATTCTGGGTTAAATCAGAAGAAAAATGTAAGATATATTTACAAAAGTTCTCATTGTAAATCTTTTTTCATGTTTTGCTTCATATAAGAATAGAACACATTTAATTATAAATTTAATATTTCCATGAGCTTTAATGAGATTAACCCTCTTATCTTTTAATTTTCTAAATGGGACTACTTCTCTGCTGAGTAACCTAAATCTCAAGAACTGGCAACTTCTGTGCCTTCAGTTTCTGGACGACTATCCTGAGACTAAGTACACTGTAACATTACTTATTGCTGTAGAAAAATCAGTCACCAGGTCATTCCTCAATAGGAAATTCTCTAATATAATTGTTGTTTTCCTCAGTTTTCAATCCATTCTACCACATACATCCCCCAAAATTCTCTACATATCATTTTTGTATGATTTACCTGAACATAATAGACAAGGAATTAAATCAAAAGTAAAAAAAGTAAACATATGAGATTTTACTACAAGTCATGAATTATACTACACAATGAAGGATTACCCTTACATAGCATTATCAATGGATGAATAGTCGAGGTGAATTTTAGGTTTATTTCATTTATTTTTATTTGATAGAATTTATTACATATTTAGCTTAACAATATTTTTCACTCAAGAAATATATTCTGTACATTAAGTAGTATTATCATGCTTAAATAGAAACAAGTTAGAAAAAGTTAAGAAATTTTGTCAGAGTATTTTGGGTTGGAAAATTGTCCTCATAATCATTACATTACCCCATCTTTCATTGTAATCTCTTTTTCATGAAGAAATTCTCTTGTCTGGTTATCAAGATAATTAATGTTTTCCCCTTGGCATTCTTACTTATTGTTTTGGGTATACAGACTCATTAAATTAGCCTAAACAAACAGAGAGGTAATAATGTAAAGAGCTGAAATTTTTCACAACTATTTTTGTCTCTGGAGGACTTGAATCTACAATTTTTCTTTAGTTTTCACTTTAACATGACTCCCAATATCTTCCCATTGACCACCCTTCACTGCAAAACAATGTATTACTTACTCATTTGTTAGTTTGTACTCGTCACCTACAAATTATCTCAGATGATGTAAAATATGCATATAGCATGTAGGAAATTATGTATAGTATCTTTATGTGCAATTTGACTTCATTTTCCAGGGTAGTTTTGACATTCTAATTTTCGAGTCTTACTCTACATTAACATACAATGCTATTACAGTGATCTTGGCTACCGCAGAAACTTTTAGTCCAGGATGTCCATCTGATTTATGACACTCTCATTAGTTACCTCGGTGTCTTGTGTGTAGAAGGTGGTGGCTACCTATGTTCATTTATTGTTGCTGGTAATGTGAGCGTTTCCATCTCGTTGTAGATGGCTATCCACGTGAAGAGATTGTCTACCAATGGAAGCGTAGCTCTGTTGAAGTGGGTGACACGAGGTCATGGAGGCTCTACCAATTCTCATTTGTTGGACTGAGAAATACCACCGAAGTAGTCAAGACGACTTCTGGTAAGATGCACATGACATAAATTTTAAATGACCCTTCCAGACTTCACATTTTGGTATGTGTGATTTGAAAGACTTTTTGTTTGTCTCCGAATGCTATTCAGAAATTTAATGAAGTCTTTTAATTTCCTGGATAAAAGTATGCGTGGTTTTCTGGTAGAATACTTAAGCATGACCGTATTCTACCAATTTGAAACAAATTTGATTAATAAATTACCTGCTAATTTTTAAGCAAAAAATTAATGGCAATTATTTTTTAAAAGAAAACATTTATTAGGTGCAAATTTATGGCTTTTTTTAGGGCATACCTTTCTAGTATGCTGAAATAGCATTTATCATAATCACACAGAGATAATGTATATTTTACAAATGCAGAAAAATGACTGTTGTCAATATAGACTCAGTCTCCTTTCAGTAACTTATTATTTCAAACTGCCTCTATCAGTGGATAAGAGACCATGATATGGGCATTGGACAGGACTGGGTTCAGAGGTTTATTCCATCAGGGAGGGTTCAGCTATAGACACTGCAAAAACTTACTGAATCTCTGAGGGGATCTGCTTTTGCAAATACCCAAAGTGGATTCAAGGAACTACTCACAAGTATTCTGTTTATATATTTGAAAAGCAAAATACTTAGAGTGACCCCTGCCACATGATAGACACTCAGTCAATGGCAGCTCTAACACTAAATTGGTTATAATGACCAGATGTGTATGAGGCATAATGTACTCAAAGCTTTAGATTTTTCAAATGAAGCTAAAAGACAGTATTTTACATGAAATAATGTGATTTCTTATTATTTCAACAGTATTATTTATTTTAATTAAAATCTCATGTAGAGAAAGTTACACATATTTCCTGACTGTATCTATCTCAGTTTGAAAGCTCTGCAATGTTGAGTATATATTCCATACAGATTACTCCAGCTAATCCTTTTGTAGTGTGTAAGTTTAATTATGTTCCAATTTAAAATATGAATATTTTGTTCTCAGCTTATTATCTATTAAGATTTGTCATTGGAAATAGACTTCCATAAGCCAAGCAGATTTCTGCTGATTTATTCAAGTATACCTTATTTTTTTCCTAGAATTTATGGGACATATTTTTGTTCTGAATAATGTTGGAATATGGTTTTGTGTATTCTACAGAGAGAACCAAACTAAGGACCTGCACATAGATGACTAGTTAACATTCAGTCTTCAAAACATTATTCATTGTATTATGGAGGTATCTGGCTCTAGCATTCACAAGTTCTTACAAAGGCTTTCTTATTTAGCAAAAAGGTCACAGCAATGCTTGAGTATATTTGCAAAAGGTGGCCTCCTGTTTCCTTATATGCAAGAAGTCCTGACCATCAATTACTAGAATCTTTCATTTAATTCAGGGGGAAAAATCAGGGTTGCTTTAGAACTGAGGTCTTCTAACTGTGAAAGAAGAACATGTGTAAATATAATCTCCTTTTTTATGCTTACAGAATGAGGATTTGGGCAATACATTTTGCTGCATATTCACATTTCTATAATTATTCCTGTACCCTGAAACAGAACACATAAACTTATGACTAGCAGATTTTTTTATGTTGTCATTTTGAGCCCAGAATTGCATTAAAACTAAGTGACAGAGGAAGGTTTGAATTTTACATAAAATGACCTAATCTTATTCCTGGTTCAATGTTCATATGGCGAATGATCAAGAGCATTTACTGACTATTAAGAAATACTTCCAGGAGAAAATCATTTACTTACTTTAAGCATATGAAAAAGAATTACCAAGATCTCAAAAGGCTATTAATCTCTTTAAGGAAATAACAGCAAAATTCTACTGGAAAAAAATACCAATGTGGATAGTATCAATTAATAGAACTCATGAACTCCTTTGTGAATTTTCTTATAGTTTTGGGCTTCACATTTGGTCTCGGTCTTTGTATTCTGTGTGCAGCATTATTTCAGTTCCCTCCATGAAGATAAAGGGCTGAACTGAAAGCTAGTATCAGTAATAGAGAGGTAGCCTGATTTTTGTGACAACTGAACTTTTATTGATTGGAAGTCCTAATCTGATATCTTGCTTGATTTCTGATGAAATCCTTATCTTTGAAGCAAAACCTCTAAGCAGTTAATATCAATCTACAAGCAATTGTATTAATGTACTTTTCTGGGAAATTATCAGAAGTTCAAATTGCAAGCCTTTTGAAATTTAGCCATTAGTATAACATGGCTTTCTTATAGACGTACAGTAAACATATCTCCTTTAAGTCACTTCCATTGTGACTGGACAGCAATGTTGCCTAAAATGTAATGCCTGTTTTCTAACCTTCAGTCATTTGACCTTATTGTATCTTATGAGGGAATAAGCTTCTAGTTCCTTAATGCTTCAGGAAAATATAGTGTACGAGAACCAACCAAAAGTGCCCTGAGACCAAAGAAAGACTTGGATAGATTTAGAATTGCAGAGAATAATTTCTGAAGATTCCCTGACAGAATCATGGTCAAGCCCAGCAGTAAGCCCAGGGCATCCTTGTGATTTGGATCAGAGATGAACTTATTTAATGTCCAGCACACAAAGTGACATGTGTGCGATCCAGAATGTACCTGGTTTATCTCAAGCTAACATCAAAGATGTCAGGCACATACTTAGAACGGGTGGTGCCTGATCTGATAGTAAAGTTCGGGTACTACTCTATTGGTGTGGTTTATTTGTGTCATGTAGGAAATTATGCAGGGAAAAGAGGCCAGGGTTATTCTGGTGATAATAATGGCAGTTACAAATCAAGGCTGTGGTCAGGTCAAGCTGGCTCCCTACACCTTTTTTTTCTTTATTTAAATTGATTTGTTATTTATAGTAAAATGAATGTTTTAAAATTAGGTCATGTGGAAAACCGGAACCAACTGATGTAAATAGCAATTCATAAAAAACATAATATAAAAATAAATAAATGTTCTTTAATTGTCAGAACATATATTTGGGTTCTCTAGACTCCAAGAGTATTAAAAAAGCGAAAGAGAAAAAGAGAGATCAGAGATACAGTATAGCACAACTGTTACCAAAGTAGAACATTTTACTTAATGTAAACAGGATAGATGGAACACTTCACAAAAAAAGATTTGCTTAGCACCTAATTAAAGACTATTTGATAGTCCTTTCATCCATTACCTGAATCATCTTTTTGACTACCAGTTTTATTGTATCACACTTGGGAAAAAATTCCCTTGGTGGTAGATCAATAAAACTTATGGATTACTTTAATTCAGAGTCAATACATCAGAATGCATTCTGAATTTATAGTTTCTCCTTGAAGATTTCATCCTTTTCTGACTGTTCTGTATCTGTCAAAAGCACCACCATTGCCCCAGCAAGCCAGGCATGAATACTCATAGTCATGTCTCAGCCTCCCACATCTAATGAATCACAAAGGCACTTATGCCTCTGAAAAATCTTTTGTAACTGTCCTCTATTCTGTTCATGATTGCTAGTTCATGACTTCATCTGTTCTTGGCTAGACTCTGTCAGCAGCTAATTAATTTAAGGACCCACTGTTAGTTTCTCCCTTCTGTGGCCTTCACTTACCACATTGATGACGAAAGCTCACACTTTGCAGTCTATTATCCTAAGGCAGTTTGTCTAAATGACTGACTTTAATTATCAAACCCATAGTCATACCCGCAGTCTTCAACACTGATGGAATCACAGTGAATGGAAAAACTGAGACTTTGAGAGTTCACTCCTTTGCAGGAATCCAGTGCAAGCGTAGGGACATAGTACAAATTTGTTCCTTGAAAAAAAATGCCATTTGAATAAAAACGTGTCGAAAGATTTGCATGACTACTATTTAAAATGAATTTGAGAATTAATGCCTTAATTTATTGTATATTAAAACCAACCTGGTCAACAGTATTAATTTTTATTAAGATGTTTCTTCCTAATTCTATTGAAATTATCATTTTTTGACACATGTAAAATGCATTTACCTGGTTATGATCAGATGTAGCTCATGTAACTCCTGCCTGTTCAGCTTCTGTTCCATTTAAGATGCAGATCATTACAGGATGTCTGTTATGAATTTAGAATATTTTGCACTTAATACAAAAACCTCAACATAAATGTTCAATTTTCCACATTTCTCTGTTCCAGTTTATCCATTCCAAAATTACCTGCTCCTTGTAAACACCATTTTTAAATAACAAAAAGAAATACTAAAAAGTACATTTTCTTAACAATACACATTTTCTCCCCTTTTCAACATATATCTAATTATTTTGCTCATAAACACTTTACTGCTGGCTCCCTAATGATGTTTTTATTTAGGAATATAGGGGTAAAACGAGTAAGTGACATTCATGGAAAAGCTTAAAGAGTAAAATCTCAAATTAGACATATTAAGTTTACTGTAACAGTAAATGCAACCATGGTTTCGTGTCTGCCCATACTTGTATGACTAAGAGAACCGTACACCTTGATTTTCATCATTTAAGTCTATTGTTCACTGGTAAATGGTGAAAAGCTAGGAAATAAGAAGCATAATGTTTAATTCATGAGCTGTGTAATAGTATCTTGTTACAGAGGTAATACAATCATAGACACTAGTTGTAACTGCACAATAATCATTTTTCCTTATTTAATGCTTTCTTGTTACCATATCAGTGACTGAGAGTGAAATTAGATTGATACAACAATAAAAATGTAGGGGGTAAATCTTAAAGATCAATGCCAATTGTAATTTTACTTACAGAGAAATTACTCCAAAGAGGTGAGATCAGATGTGCATTGGTATCCAGTTATCTAGCTCCCACCTAGAGCAGAAATGATTATCTAGGAACAGAGTTAAATTTTACTCACTTCAATAAACATTAAACAATTGAGAAATTTCATAGGATGGTATTAAACATCTTTGCATCTTAAATATCTTTTGTACCTTATTGCCCTGTGAAAGCAATTTTGTAAAGCTGAGTCTATCAGCTGTCTCAACAGGTGGGGATGTTAGAGGCAACTGAGTTAGACAGAAATATTATAGGCAGTGAGATAGGGCTAGGTCCTCAAAGGAGCCAGTGCAGAAGCCGAGATACTTTGCAACTGTGGGGGAGACAGGCACCTCCTGCTGTGGGCCAGATCTCAAGACAAAAGGCAAAACCAATACACCCATATCCTAAGGATTAATATTCTAAATAGTTCTCTATCACCCTGAGGAACTCAGGAGTCAGCATTCCACCCCACTACAGGAAAAGTCATTGTCATAAAGCATCCCTGCTTACTTCATGACTCGCTTCCCCATTTGTCCTCGATTTAACCAATTTTACCTGAGCAATTAATCTTATTGGTTAACCATGGTTATGTCCCACCTTATGCCCATCTGCCTTGCGAGTTCCCAGTTTTTCCCATCATGGTTTTACTCTATAGAAGTCCCTAAATATGACAGAGTCTTTGGCAACCCACTTGGGCCCCTTTCTGTCCCTCAGACAGAAGCTTTCTTTCTCTCAATAAATGTATTCTGCTCTTACCCTCCATTGTTCCTAAAATTCATTCTTTGATTTTAGAGAACACGAACTCGTGCCGGACATATAGTAGGTCGGGAGTTTCATTCCCCTATATCATTTGGAGGTCTGAGATCGTTTTTCCTATATCAGGGACATACACTATCCAGTTTCCTATTTTTAATAATTTTTAAAATTACGAACTTCCTTATTTTTAGAAAGCAATATGTGTGCAGTCATATCAAAAATAGGGGAATGTAAAGATAATTCCCAAATGACAGCACATAGACATCTACAGAAATGAAGAATATTTTCCAAAGAGGTAAAGTTAATTTCTACCACAGAACAACACTGGAAGACAATCTGAAAACCATGACTCAACTAAGATTTGACTGAAGATAGGTATTTGAGTTGCAAGGATGTGTCAGAACATGCCCACTGTAGGTCTGACTTACTTTTTACCTTCCACACCTGGGCTTATGAATCATAAATATTCAGTATAAAACAAGTTAAATTGATTTTAAGCTCATTCAGTTTACCATTACTATGCACTTTTATGAAAATTGCATTTTGAATAAAAATAATCTTACAAAGTTCCCTATATGGACATCTGTGCCTCCAGCCTTTGTATTTCTTTTTTAACTCACTTCCAAGCAGCCAAATGCTTTGTTGCCATTTTCCTGCACATCGCTGATTAGCAGCCTTGTGTTGCCAATTAACACTTTGTCCTTTTGTAGTTTTCTGAAGATCTCGTGTTATTGTTCTGCAACAAAATCCTATTCTTTATTTTCTATAATAAAATCAGGCAGCTGGGTATAAGGCAAAAAATTATCATTCCTATTTGAGGGTTGCTGTTTTGGTCATACCACCATGTGTTTGAATGACCTTGAACAATTATCTCCTTTGGCCCACAATTTCTCCACCTTTCCTAATCAGAAGAGACTGATTTTGAAGGTTCCGTACTCTATTAACTTGCTGTACAATACTTTCTGATATTTAGCAGCTCTCTTATAAAACAAAATTCTGGTGGAATTTTGTTTAGGAGTTCTAGATCCCCAAGAATTTCTACAGAAATGTATCCTGAAAGGGTGAAGGCCTTTTCCAAGATCATGGAGACATGGACTGAAGAGGTTTTCATATTTACTTACTAACATTGATATCAATCAAGTGATGACTCAAACACTAGATTATTTCTGAATTTCACTCTACAGAAGGACGTGGCCTTAGACCTATTGTCTTTTGTTTTCTTATTATGTCACACTAAAAAATTAACAAAGGTATTTTGTTTGTCATGTCATATGTCAAATTCTTAAGTGACTACTGTAGGGGCGGGGATCCAGGACATTGCCCTTGAAATTGCTGATGAGTTAGTTAAGGTCTGATAATGTGCTTCTGACTTGGGGATTGAAGGTTTAAGTTGGGTGAGAGGAGTGAAAATAGCTGATCATTAAATTTACCGTGAACGAGAAACTGGGAGGAAGGAAAGGTAGGGCAGTGATTGTGATAAGGAGTTCAGAATGGAGAATGAAGATGCCCTTTGTATTGAAAGAGAAAAGATGCTTTTAGCAAGAGTATATAAAGGGCCTTCATTTATTTACTTATTTTAAATAGCTTCTTTTTGTTACTCTGGATGAATTTGTATGATCTTGTGGATCAGCAATCCTTTAAAAAGTAATTGTGATATTACCTCTACAAAGCTAGTAGAGGTAGTAATAATGATAATAGTAACATGTGTTACTGTTCATCATCCCTTTATATTTATCATCTCATTCGCTTTCAATAACTATTCGGTAACATGGTGCTCATTACTCAGATGAGGTTATTATGCACAAGGAATCTTGAAAATTATACCGAATGGATGAGGAGATTTTCAAAAATCATGAAAGACATGACTGAAAAGGTAATTTCCTTACTGACATTCTGCTACCAGTCAAGTGATGACTGAAACACTAGAGTTGTTCCTGAATCCCTCTTTATGAAAGGACATGCCTTTAGACCGAGTTCTTCATTGTGTAATTTGGTTTTTGGTTGTTGTTATGGCATCTCTCTATCTATCACCTACCTATTTTATCTCATGTGTTTATCTGAAGCCATTTTGTACACAAGCATGATAGAATCAATCTGTACTGATTTGTTTAAGTGAGACCATGCCTGAGCACCAAACACTTTGCAAAATTTCAATATATTAAATTCAATGGATTAGTTTGTATTGCTGTCCATTCTGTGCTTTATCCTGTGACTTTGTCATTCTTATAGATGAAAGAGGAATGACAAAAGACAAAACAATTCTGAGAGCTTCTGCTTTGATAGGCATAAGTGATTTTGGCTTATATTACAATGCCAGTCAAGGTGGAAGCCTGATATTCATGAGATGAGATGCACAGTCTGTTTGCATAAAAGACCACCGGAGAGGCTTCCAGGGGGATGGACTCAGGAGAAAAGGACAACAAACATTTAGAACTAAAGACATAAACAAACATTGCAGTAGTGTAGTCCTTAGGGTTTTGACTGCCCCCTTACCTGATTATATTAGTAGGTATGGGAAGTCAGGAGAATCCAGCCATCTGTTCTCATGGAATCTGCTTTATGAGCAGTGGTGCTTACTGCATACAGGGCCAGCTAACCCTGCAGTACACAGTCACTTTGACAAAGGCCCCTAACTGTTCATAAGACGAATGAAGTCCTTGACTGGTACTTTGCCAGCTTTGGTTTCTTTTGCTCTTCAAAGCTCAAGGTCACATGTCCGGATAAGTTATCCTTGAAAAGAAAAAAGGATACCTTACTCTCAGAGAAAACATACCCCAAGCATGATAATGTCTCTCACTCTGAAAATTATGTGCTAGGAAATAGACTGTTAGTAGTTAGATCTACTCCACTTTGCCAATGACCTACAGCTATGACTTCTTATTTGTATAAAATTGGTTTCAGCAGGAGCGGATAAGAAGACACAATATTAATATGAACATTTTTGTAGGGTGATGGGAACTGTCATGTCATAACTATGGCAAGATTTCCCCTGCTTTATTGCTGGAATAGCTTCATTCATTACAACAAAACAACACCATAGATGTCATACGGTACTAAATTTAATTTTACAGAAGTCAGTCAGGGGTAACTTCTAAGACTCGATAAACTTGAATCATCTTCTTGTTGGTAAGAGAAAGTAATTGGAAATAATTTAATAAAGAATGGCCACAAGATAATGAAAAAGTCAGACTTTCCAGGTGGCTGTTGTGTTTAATAAAAAAATCCTTAATATCTCTAATACTCCTGATAAGAAGGAAACATGGACAAGGAGGGTTGTTTCCAACAAAATGAAATGATTTTCTCAATTTAATCTTAATAATGAGTTGTGCCTTTATTTTTCCTTTATGTGAAACATACTTAAAATGAGTTCTGGCTGTTCTGTTTTATATATGAAGTACATAAATTATATTACTATCAATAGATAGAGCACCATCACATGGCTAAATATCCTAGGACTAGAACCAATCAACAGGGATTTGAATCTCAAATGAACCATGCCCTGTGTGAAAATGCAATTTCAAGCTTATTTAGTGTCTCTAAGATAAGATACATGATTTATAAACATTTCAATGAAATACTTAAAAATAAATTTATATGCAATCTATGCTTTATATAACACTATATAAATGCATAATTCGTATAGTATCCATTATATAATCATATTTACATAAAACATTTATAAATTTAAAAATTTTTGAACAGTTTGTGGAGAC
>RJWM01031129.1:0-22708 GCA_004363535.1 Dasyprocta punctata
ATTCCTGCATGGATCTGAGTATCCTGTAGTGGGTGAATGGAAAAAGAGCCTAAGATTCTTGGAAGAGAACCATGTTGGGTTGATAAAAGAATTGAAGCTTAAAGAAATCATGCAGGATAAAGTAGCAGAGGCTACAACTTGGATCTCCATCTGTCCGACTGATGCCTGTCCTCGTTCATCCTTGGCGCTCTTCGTATTTCCGAGACTCACTGCACCTAGAATCAGCATCACTGTGTTCCTTTAAATTCCACAGTGATTTACTAGAATTAAGAAGAGAGGCAAAGATGCTGGGCTAGGAACTAAGACTTGGAGGCTGCTTCACTTCTAACCCTATAACCTCTGACAAATACTTGGTCTGTCTGTATCCTTTTTATCTATGAAGATAATAAAATGCAGCTTTCTTACACTCTAATCTGGTCCCTGGTTCTCAGTGTGGGTGACATTCAATTGTGCGGTTACAAAATCCTAATGAGAACACGGATTTTTATGTGCTTTGAAAACACTGTTAGGTGCTAGTAGAATAATGGCAGAAAATGTACTACTATCCTATAGTTCTCCCGAGTCCCAGTATGACCAATAGCACTATTCTGTGTGCTGTACACATGGCCATGCTCTAAATGGAAGGTGATATTGTGATGTGTGTATGAGCACCTCCAAGCAGACATATGTAGATATGCATGGTGTTCAATATGACTTCTGCTGAACTTCATGGATGAATCATGGATGCCCTCAAAAGTGCAGGTGTAGAGGACTGATACTATTTGGAGCATATTTCTTTGGATACTAACTATGTGAAGTTGAGATGGCTGGACTAGAAGTCCCTTTTAATGTCAGGAGTCTTTGAATCTATGTTCACAGAAGTCACACATTCATCTCAAAGAAAATTCATCACTGCCTTTTCCTGGAATTACATAGAGAGAATAAAAATCAGGCAAACAGACAGAGTGCTTGGGGAGAGGATGTGGATGGTGGTCAGAATGACAGTTGATGTGGAGTGGAGAGTGAGAGTTCATTTTTCAGGTTCAGAAGATAGGAACAGGATGAGAAGGTTTTGGGGAATATCCTTTTAAGGTTGGGATTATTTTTATTAGGCCCTTACTCACAAAAATAGGTAG
Source organism: Dasyprocta punctata (assembly GCA_004363535.1). NCBI lineage: Eukaryota > Metazoa > Chordata > Mammalia > Rodentia > Dasyproctidae > Dasyprocta > Dasyprocta punctata. The sequence continues at coordinate 1,116 of RJWM01031129.1, forward strand.
GAACAGGCTGGCTATTTCATGTCTCTTCCACGCCTCTGAATCCTGCACAAGTAGACCCAGTGTTCTTGTGTTGGGTGGAGGGTAAAATACTATGTTTCTCAAAGGTGAGGATGACAGCAAACACTCTGAACACTGGAGCGAAAACAGTGCAGTCAACTCAACTAACCTCACCCCCACACTTTCACCATTGATTATTTATACTATTTATTTATTTTAATATTTTAGATTATGACATGCAGTAAAACACTTCAATAATGCCAGAGTTAACGGAATAAAGACTGGAAGTAATCTCCATGTCCACTGCCCTCCCCACTCAGTTCTCCTCCGCAGGGGAGCAACAACCCACATCTGGGAGACGACCTCCAGAAATTCTCCACACACACACACACACACACACACACACACACACGTACACTGCTGTCATTTTCTGAGCCAAGCATTAATGCACTGTTGATATATGAGACTCACAGTAATGTAGGGAAATCTTTTAAAAATGTTTTTTATGAAAATTATTTGCATGAAACACAAACTACTCATATTTGCATGACAGTTAAAAATTGTTTCCTTAAGAAAAGGAGTTAAAGAAAAATAGAACTTTTGCATAACTTATGATCAGTCATTCATTATGATTATCCCACAACCCTATATTGTGCTCCTTCTCTTTGGATGCTGTAAGATTTCCTCTTCTGGGGCTCTATGCTCAGCTTTTGCTATTAATTACTCTTTTTATTTTTAATATTAGGAAAAAGTATTTATTTTAAAGAGTATATAACAGAATAAAACCAATCAAAACAAACCAGTATAAGAGATACAGGACTTCAAAACATTATGAAATGAATAGTAGTTATCATAATGCCCCTCGATGTCTTCAAAATAACTGCGGATAACTTTGGACATAGTGTAAATCAAACAGAACAGAACAAAATAGAAACAATAAAAACAAAATAATGAATGCAACAAAGTAGTTTAAAACAAGCTAATAGTAAATCCAAAATTGCCGCCATAATATATCTTGCTATCCTTGAAATAGCTTCTCCTGCCATCAGATTTAACATAATCAAAAAAAATGAAAGAGAATAAAACGCAGCCCAACAGAACAATGGAAATGATATAGCACCTCAAAACAAGACCATAGGGAATCAGCAATGGCTGCAGCCCTCAAAAGGAGATTCCCCGCTAGATGACACAATGCTTAGCAATATCCTCTGAACCTATGATCAGACCACTGGCCCTAGACCTGCAATGTTAGTGAAATACCAAAGCACCACAGGCATCCATTTGCATTTCACCTCAATAGCTATCATCACAGCCTGTGTTTCTCTGGATAAGTCAGTCACTTACAGGGGTAGGGGAGGGAGTATGGTACTTCTTGTTTACCAGCCCACTCGCCAGAAGGGGCTGGGGTCTGGCTGTTCCCAGTCCTGCCACAACCGGTTCCCAGACTGGGCTTGTTTGCTACTGTGGCCATTGTTCTCTATAATCCCAGTCTGAGAATGGCGCTCACAGGGAGAGGCTTGGGTCTAGTTGTTCCCAGTCTGCCAGAGGCCTGATTGCTATTAACTACTCTTTGTAACTTCTGCAAGGAGTTTTTTTGTTTGTTTGTTTGTTTTTGTTTTTGTTTTTGTTTTTGTTTTGCTTTTAGCTTAAGGCAGTTTTTCTTACTTGAAAGGAGAACTTTTATTGCAGTTTATGCCCAAGTTCAGGAAACCTTCTTCCTATAATGTTAAACTCGATGATTAAAAATAAAATAAATCTTACTATTTTTAACTGCTCTTCTGATAAAATATATGGCCAGGTAGTGGTCATAGGCCATGACTGCCAAGAGATAACAGTCCACACCAGCCAGGAGGTGGAAAAAAAAAGATCTGCGAAAAGCAGGCAGCATAGGGAGCTCTACACTGGTGAGCCAGCAGACACAGCAGCACTGGAGGAACAGTAACTGTGATGCACCTGGTGTCCAGCAGAGACAGGGTCCCCGGGAAGTGGTACATGGGAGTGTGGAGTTCGCACTCCACTAAGACAGCATCTAAGGTACTGAAGTTGCCCCCAACTGTGACTATGTAGACAAAGAAATAGTCAGCAAAAAGGATGGTTTGCAGACCATCATTCTCTGTGAAGGGAAGAAGGATGAACTCGGTGGTAGTTGTCCTATTCCCCAAGTCACCTGGCTCAATGGGCCACTGCTGGGCACAGTGGTGAGAGGAGAAAATCCAGGCCTGACAAAAGGGTTAGAGTGACACACAGTAGGTACATAATTCAAGCCTACTTGATGCCAGGGTTACATGAACGGGACACCTACCAATCAGATACAGTTGACAGTTTGTCCAGGCTCTTAAACCTGCTACTGTGCCAGTAATGCTTTACTTAATGGTTAAGGAAAAGAGCCAGGGAATCCTAGGGAAGTGGCTGAGACAGACACAACTAGTCCTGGAATCCAGGACAGTAGCTATTTCCTAACATGGTATAGATGTGTTTCAATATTTTAACATTAAGGATTTAGTGCACAGACTGAACAGCATCTCTGAATAGCTCAATGAATAAATGACTATATATGTATTTTCATTTTTTATTTAATTCTCATAAAACTATTATCTCTATGTAATCAGGATGCTGAAATTTAGAAAAATTAACTAGACTTTAAGATTATTAAGCTTTTAAGGGGTTGGATCTCAAGTCTACACTACTTAACACCATATTGTTGCAACATGTGCTGTTATTGAACTTTATGAATGACATTGTGTATAATAAAGAGAATAAAGTGATTTCTAAGGCTTTTACTGTTAGCATCACTACAAGAAATACAAATGGCAAATAAATATATGAAAAAATGTTCAACATCTCTGGTCATTCAAGAAATGCAGATTAAAATGACACCAAGATTACATCTCACTCCAAAAAGAATGACTATCATCAAAAGTCAACCAATAACAAATGCTAGAGGGGCTGTGGGGAAAAAGGAACACTTCTACATTGTTGGTGGAAGTATAGACTGATGGAAATCAGTTTGAAGATTCCTCGAAAAACTAGAATTAGAGGTCCCATTCAACCCGGCTATTCTCCTTCTGGGTATTTTCCCAGAAGAATTGAAAACATCATCCCACAGCGATGTGTGTGCACCCTTGTTTATAGTCACACAATTTGTAAGAGCCAGATCTTGGAAACAACCCAAATGCCCATCAACCACAGAATGGATAAAAAAGATGTATTTTCACTTGAGACCATACTCATAAGTGAAATAAATCAGACTCACATGTATCAACACCATATTGTCTCACTAGTGCAAGAAACTGAAAGTAAATAAGATCCAAAATTTACAGTGTATCCAAAAGATATAGTGAAAGGGAAAGAAACTGCTCAAAGGAAAATACTGTTTGATCCATTTTGCTTGTCTGTATCTGGTAACCTGAGCAACTACTTTGAAGATGATAGTAATATGCAATATAACAACCATTGTTAAATTCCTATCATCTTGTTTGAAATCCTGTGTCCCTATTATTTTTGTTGTTGTTGTCATTGTTGTTGTCTCTTGACTTTTTTTTGTTGTTGTTGTTTGCTTGATTGCTTTTTTATTTTTATATTTTTTCCTTCTAAAACAAAAAAATAATAATTCAAAGAAGTCAAGATCCCTTCAATTAATGCATTCAATAATTTTTTGTTGAATATCATGCACTTATTGTTGTGTCTTGTTAACAGAACTAGAATATTGGGCATGATGTATGAGAGAAAGGGAGGGTGCAAGGATAGTTTCAATGTTCTTGGGCTAAGCAACTGAAAAGATAAAGTGACTGGTAAATGTTATAGGGAAACACGAGTCCATGTATGTGTGAATGTAAAGGGCATTCAATAAAAGTGATAATTTTTTTTAATTTCATGCAAAAAAAGTAAAACAAAACTTCATAACAAAATGATAAGAGAATTACAATAGTTAACACATTACATGCTGTTATCTGTAAAGTAGTTCCTCAGGGTACAAGATATGGGCATACAAATTTCTCCAATCAATATTAGCACAAACCTGCCTTTTTAATGAAGAGACACTAATAGTATAACTGATTTGCATTTTTTCCTTTTTCCCTATTGTCCTTTCCCTTTTTACACATGCTAGTTCCTTTTTCTTTTTGAACAATTTCTTCCCCTTTCACAATACCTAATGTCCACTTTAGACCTTATTTCCTTTCAATTTCTCACACAAGGGAGACAGTACAATGTTTACGTATGTGAGTCTGATTTATTTATGAGTATGGTCTCAAGTTGCATCTATTTACCTATAAAAGTCTCAAGTTTACCATCCTTGATGGTTGAGTAGTACTCCATTGTATAAAAAGACCACATTGTTTTAATCCATTCCATGGTCATTGGGCACTTGGGTTGTTTCCAAGATTTAGCTATTACAAATTATGTTGATAAAAACATGGGTACACATTTATTGTTGTGGTATGATGTTTTTAATTCTTCTAGGAAGATAACCAGAAGGGGAATAGTTGGGTTGAATGGGACCTCTAATTGTAGTTTTTTGAGGAATCTTCACATTGATTTCCATCAGTCTACACTCCCATCAACAGTGTAGAAATGTTCCTTTTTCCCCACAGCTCCTCCAGCATTTGTTATTGGTTGACTTCTTGATGATAGCCATTCTTTCTGGAGTGAGATGTAATCTCAGTGTCATTTTAATTTGCATTTCTTGAATGACCAATGTTGAATATTTTTCATATATTTATTTGCCATTTGCATTTCTTCATCTGAGAATTGTGTGTTCATCTCAGGTGCCCATTTTTGGATTGAGTCTTTGTATTTGGGGAACTTGATTTTTTTCAATTCTTTATATGTTCTAGACAGAAGTCCTTTGTCTGAAGGACAGTTGGATAAGTTTTTTTTTCCACTCTGTGGGTTGTTTCTTTCACTTTATTGGTGATTTCTTTTATTATACAAAAGCTTTTTAATAAGATGGGATCCCAGTTTTTGATTCTTTGAAGTTTTTCCTGTGCAGTCTGGGTATTGTTCTTGAACTCTCTACCTATGATTATGTCTTCAAAATCTAAAATCAGGAAGAAGACAAGAATGTCCACTATCATCACTCCTATTCAATATAGTTTTGGAAAGATTAGCCAGAGCAATTAGTCAAGACAGAAAAATAAAAGGAATAGGGATAGGAAACGAAGAAGTTAAATTATCATTATTTGCAGATGACATGATACTCTAAATGGAAGACCCCAAAAACTCCACCAAAAGACTTCTAGACTTAATAACCAAATTCGGTACCATAGCAGGATACAAAGTCAACACTCAAACATCAATGTCATTCCTGTACACAAAGTCACTGAGAGAAAAATTAGGAAAACTATACCCTTCACAATAGCATCCAACAATATTAAATACTTAGGAATCAATCTAGCAAAGAAATTAAAGGGTCTATACATTGAAAATTATACTGTGAAAAAAAGAAATTTAAGAGAATGTCAGATAATGTAAAGATATCCCTTGGTCATGGATAGGAAGAACCAATGTTATGAAAATGGCCACACTCTCAAAATTGTTATACAGATTTAATGCAATTCCGATCAAAATACCATCAGCATACCTCACATAACTAGAGAAAACATTCCTAAAATTCATCTGAAACAGAAGAGTCCTAGAAGAGCAAAAGCAACCCTGGGCAACAAAGGCAAGGCAGGAGGCATGGCAATCCCTGACTTGAAATTATACTACAAAGCAACTGTGATAAAATCAGCATTGGTCCTGGCAAAAAATAAAAATAAAAAAATAAAAAAACAGACTGAAGGACCAGTGGAACAATTTAGAAGATGCAGGCACAACTACAAAGACACTCAGCCACCTTATCTTTGACAAAGGGGCTAAACATGTTCACTGGAAGAAAGCCTCTTTAATAAATAGTGCTGGAAAAACTGGCTCACTATGTGCTTAAAAGAGGGAGAAAACGAAGTCGATATTTAGGTGGCTTCCTCTGTGTCCTAAGTGGTGCCAGTTATTCCCACAGGTATCCAGCCAGTTGAGGTCATTAACTCTTGTCAGAACCAGTTCTCAAATGTAGGTCTATTCAAATCAAAACCACATGATAGCACTCTATTGTTTCAATGTGTAGTCACTGACCTCTGTGAAGAACATTGTGCGTAATAAAGAAAATAATGCTATTTTGTTATTTTTCTTCTTTTTTTATTTTAAAGATAGTAAAATCCAACAAAACAAAACAGAATGTATCCTATCAAAACAAAGCAGCAAAGTTGGTACAGAACTTCAAAGCAGGATACTAGGAAAACAACAGTAGCTACCATAGTGTTATGGATTAAAAACTGGTGGTCAACTTAACACCAGCTGAATTACATCAGCATGGTGCTGAGTATAGATGGTTCACCTGAGGAAAGTTGCCAGCTTAAATAGAGACGTGGAGAAGAAGAGCAAGGTATTGTGAGTTCTTTCAAGTGTTGCTTTCAAGTTGAGCCATTGGTTCTCCTGGAGGAGCTTGTCATGCTGGCTACCCCAATATGGATTCAGCCATTATCATCAGAGAAGCTCGGGACCTCATTGCTGAGAGTGTCTGTGGTTCACTCTGGGGGACCTCTGCTCCTCACACTGAGCATCACTTCCTGGCTCTGGAGGGGAAGATGTGTGTTGGAGAACCTTGTCACGCTGGGCTTCCTGACCTATACTCAACTGTTCTCATCATTGGAGGAGCTCAGGACCTCATTGCCACTGAGGATGGCTGTGGTACTCTTCAGGGCAGCCCCACTCCTTATTTTGAGTGTCACTTTTTAACTCCAGTGTAGAACCCTCAACCTACTGCACAGTTCCTTGACCTCACTGGCACAGACTTTCTAGCTTCCACCACTGACCTTTGGCCTTCCAGCACAGATCCGTAAAATAGACTGGCATGAGTCATTATCGTGGGCTCTTAGACTTCCAATTGGATTTGTGGGAGGCATTGTAATGTGCTCTGGGTCTTTAGCTGGACTCATGCAGGACATTGCTGTGAGATTCAGGCCTTTGACTGAATATCCTGGGTCTTAGTGTTGTGGACAGATTTTCCTGCACCACCTTGTGTTTAACTCTGGGTGACCATCATAAAACAGTATTATAAATTCTATGTCCTGTATGAAGTTGTTCTCCCTGTACCCCTGACTACAACACACAATATATCTTGTTATCTTCACAATAGTGGTCCATTCCATCAGGTATAGCAAAATCAAACCAAAAACAAAAGAGAATAAAGCCAATCAAAATATAATATTGAATAAAGCAAGACAGTGAGGACAATACTGGATTTTAAAGACAAGATAGAAGGAAATCCCCTGTATTTGCTATATTACATACTGTCATTCTCCCAACAGATGCTCAGACCACTGGCCCCAGGCCTGCAAAATCAGCCAAACAATACAAGCATTTAGTTGCTTTATGTACCTTAACTCAGCCTGTCCTCCAAACCAGTGGGTTGCTTACTGGGGGTGGGGGGAGCGGCTTGATTCTCAGCCCACACACAGGTGATCTCACAGGCAGGAGGTGCTGACTTTCTTCCTGGAAGCCATGCTCACTCGGCTTACCAGAAAGGCTGACTTGTTGGCTTCTTGCTGGTTCCTCCCAGTCCCAGCATGTTGGATTCTCGGGAGGTGCTGACTTTTCTCTTCCTGGAAGCCGTGTGGCTTGCCTATTTTGTTGACTTGAAATATTGCCATTTCAAGAAGCCAAACATTCATCTGTGACTGGAAAATACAGTTGTTGTGAAAAGGATCTCTGTTTAAGGCCCCTTTCTCTGGGACTCTTGCATATCTAGGCCTCTCATTCTTCATGATTGAGCTAGTGCTTTTTTCTTTCAATAGCACTGTCCATCTTCCACACATTGACAATATGTCCCTCAAGGCTTAATGCCAGATTACTGTCTCATCTATTTAAGGACATTCTCTGCTGGAGGCTACTCTTTATTTGAGCCTTTTTCACCTATGACATCATAGACAAGTAATAACTAGAATAATTCCAAAAGATTCCAATGAGAAAAGGGGCAGGAGCTTGTCTAGAGTAAATTAAGAAAGATTCAAAGTCCATAGTACAAGACGAAGGGTGTAAATTATCCTGAATAGGCTGCCATAAGAACAACTATAGCAGTACCTTCCTGTCATTTTCAACAAAAGCTGTTGGCTATCATCTGTTGTCAGACAGGTAAGAATGAAGTATCAAAAAACAACTGTTTAAGGTCACATATGTCAGAGTTTGTTCTGAATAGAGAGTTTATTCTTCATGCCAAACCCTGCTGTCTCCCAGGTTCCTTGCCATATATATGACTATTGTAAGCATATGGATATAAAATACTGATTTTTTCCCTTCCCTTGTTTCCCATCACTCAGAATGATAAACCTCATCACTGTATTTCATTACCACTTCTTGAATCTAGCAGCACTGCACCCATTATGGAGATGTGGACAAACAAAAAGCCACTTGAAGATCATGAGTGACCATCATCAGCCTTACTTTAGAAGGTAGGAAAGTAGAAGGTGTAGAGGGGAGGTTCACTTGGGGCTCTTACCTTCCTGTAGCTCTCTGTAGAGAGGAGAGTGACTGCTAAGATGATCCAACATGGCCTATCTCCAGAAAGTTTAAAGAGAGTGAGACAGGGACCAAGAAAATTTCTCCCATTGTTCTCTCTTCTTCAGGAGCCAATTAGCACCAAGAATCCCCGAAAACACACTTCCTCAGGGATTTCCCAAAGAAACCAGAGGAGAACAAACAACCTCAGTCCTTAAGGGTTTCTCTCATTCACCCACTATTTTGGACTCTTAAGGAAGCATGACATTCATGACATTATTCTAGCCACTTGAGATATCCAAGGAGGAAAAAAGATACAGTCACCATATTGTGGATGAGAAAAAATATGATCCAAAGAGCTTCAGTGACAGTGGAGCCCAGAATAGGTCCATGATGAAGTGTAGCATAGGCACCAGATAATAAGACACATAAAACTTTTTTCTTATTTATTTTTTAGATTTTCAATGTATGTTTTAAAAATTGGTTTAATTATAAAGTTTTTGATAAATTACATAGTCACATATCTAGCATCTCTAGAGAACATTTCCATGACTCTCAACATTTTCCTAATGCCCGTTTGTAGTCAATAACCTTTCCAACCTCTTATGTGACTTCCTTCCTTGTGGTTTTGCTTTGTCAAAAGTGTCATGGATGAAAGTATGCAGTATACAGACTTTTAATACTGGATATTAAATTAGCAAATCCTTTAGAGACTCATACATGTTGATCGTACAGCAATTTCCCTTTTTTAGTGGGAGATTTTCCCACTAAATGTGCTCAAAGAACCCCAGTGGATACTGGGCACCATAGATAGTACCAACCCAAAATATAGTAATTCTCCAATATTGGTCCATGATACAGTTTAATTTGTAAGTGAGATATGGTAACATATGGGGCAGGGGAGACTAGCTGAGACTACCAGGTTTGTGTAAAGGCAACATGGCATGGAATTTATTGTGCCAGGTACAGGCAGAAGTGAAAAGACCTTCTGTAGGGAGCAAAGTGAAGTGTGCCCCTTTTATAGAGAAGGAAAGAAGGCAAGCAACCTTAGGAAGGAAGACATTAATAAACATCTGTGGTCAAAGTTCTCTGACTGCCCTTGAAAATGTATTTCTCAGTGAACTAAATAAGTCACACATATGTAACCATCACATTGTTGCACTTGTGTGATGAACTGAAAGAAAATCTATCTATGTATATGTCTTAGTTACTTTTCACTTATTGCGAGACAGAATACCTGATGCCCAAAATTAGGAAAGGAAAGGTTTATTTCTTACAGTTCTCTGGAGTTCCAGTCCATACTTAGTTGACTCCAAGGCAGTATGGCATGGCAGGGCAGCCATTCATGGTGGCCGCTGAACAGCAAGGTGCACAGGCAAGAGAGAAAGAGAACGGAAGACCCAAGTTGCTCTCACCTCTACCCTGTATGTTGGCTCCACCCCTGGGTAGGTGCAGCACTCACATCAGCAATCCCAGTGCTACACAACAAAGCAACCATGAATGCCAGACTCAGCCCTGTCCAAATTACATGAGGAACTGGGGAGGACACAGGATCCAACCAACACAGTATATAAAAAATTAGTTAAGATAGTTAAAGAAAAAGAATTTTGAGTGAAAAGTAGTTTTCACAGGGTCATTTTCAGATTTCATTTTTAATGTGAAATTTTTTTTAAATAAGCAATCATAACAAAAAAGAAGATAGTCATATAACTGGTTTCTCTTGATTCATTGAGGGGAAAGTTTTGTGCTAATAATTTTCTGGACAATGTTTCATGTCTATATCTTATACCCTAAACAACTGCTGTGAAAATAACAATATGCAATGTGTTGATTATTGTTACTCTCCTATTGACTTGTTGTGAAATTCTGTTTTACTTTAATTTCTTACTTTTCTTCTGTTTAAAACAAAAAAATTGGAATAAAAAAATAAGTTCTCTGTCTTGCACATCAGTGGACGAAGTCCTTGAAGCATCTGTTGTAAATTTTCAGGTGTTTCGAGATGTTTCCAGTTGTCCCAAGACTTGCAAAATTTCTCGTCATATATTATCTCCTTTACTACATCCTATGCTTGCCAATGGTTCCCTGCAGAGACTAGTGCTTCTGCTGGAAAGCAGGTTGGGGGCTGTGAGAGTCAGGTCCAATTGGAGCCTTACAAATACCAGTAATAATTAATGACAGTAACTAATGATAAAGTACAACATTTAAAACAATGTAATGTAAGAAGTTATTTTATACTTACAAACTGTTTATTTCTGGAATTTTCCACTTAATATTTTCAGAACATCATTTTCCATTGATAACTGAATCCTCAGAAAGCAAAACTAGATAAAGAGATCTGCTGAGCTAATAATCCATGTTTTTTGTCACTGAGGAGTATCTCTTTAGATGAGTGCATTGTAATTTGTTTAGTTATTCATCTCTTGGTGAATATTTGCCTTGTTTCCAGATTTGAGCCACTACAAGTAACTGACAAATATGTGTTTGCATTTCTTTGGGTGAATATATTCTTTAGTTTCACCTTGAGAGGCCTAGAATTTTTAATTATTACAATCTATGTAAGTGTACGTTTAATTTTATATAAAGGTTGTCAATCTGTTTTCCATGCTGGCTATACTATTTTGCATTCCCATCAGAAATGTATGAGATTTCTAGTTCTTCTGCATACTCACCAAAACTCTGTATAGTAGCTCATTGTGGTTTTGATTGTATTTCCCTTATGACTAAATATATTGAGAATCTATTCATATACTTGTTCATTCCCATAGTTAACTGAGCTGTCAATTTGAATAGCAGGTGCCTGGCTGATTGATTTAGTGTAGTTCTAGATGTGTCTGGTTGATCTGCTTAGTGAAGAGGGAAGACCCACCCTGGGCCTGGGTGGTACCAACTAACAGGCCTGCAGCCTGAATGAAATAAAAATGGAAAGAAGAAGCACATCTCACTTCCGCTTCTCCAGAGTAGCTCCAGTCTTCACCAGCACCTTTGGACATCATCTCTAAGCTTCCAGTGCACTCTTCAGCCTTCCAGCACAGAACTTCAGCTTCCTGATACAGACTGCACTGGACTCTGCTGCGAACTCTGGGTTTACAGTTTTTTAAATATAAACAGACAGTATCTACATAGTTTATTTCTCACCGTTCTCATGACAAAGGAACATTGTTCAAGAACACACTGTATACACAGATAAGAAGAAAGATACAAAATGTTTTAAATGATGCACAACAAAATCCAGCAGTGTAAAAGAATGCATGTGACCTCTTGATCACTACACAGACTAAATTTAATCACTTGTTTAAATAGTAATGAAAATACAATATTTTGTGGGTCTTGTTCAGACTATAAAAGGGAGAAATTATTACCATATGTACAGTTTTTATAATTAGGCAGTTTTCTTTGATGAGTTGTATGGACACCTTCAAATACAGAGTCAGAAGTCTCTGTGTGTCAAGGGAATTAATAATGTTGTCAATTGGAGACTTTACAGAGTTACTAACACTGGCACTCTTCACCATAGTTTGTACAATTTTTGACTGGATCCTTCAGATTTCAGCACCTGGTATGTCCTTTTGCCTTCTTCCATACCTGATGCTGCAGGCGACCATTATAAACCTGCCTCATAAATACTTTATATGTATTTTATATTAAATCTGTTCCTCTAGTGAACACTAGCAGACACATTCATGATCTGTGTGTCTTCTTTATTGAACTGATTGTTTAAATATTTTAACCCTCAAAAAAATGTGTAGTTTTTCTAGTACTTACTGAGGTATAAGAATTTTTTTAATATACTGGATAACTGGCCCCTTATGAGATACATATTTTGTTGCCATCATGACCACTAGTGCACTACACATTTCAAAATCTTCTGATTGTTGTCTTCTCTTACTTTCAGCACATTACATGGGTAGGTAAGCTTCATGTTACTATAACAAAATACCTGAGATAACTAAGTTTATAAAAAAATATTAACTCAAGATTTTGGTGGTCTTAATCCATGATCAAGAGATTTTCATTGCTTTGGGCAGAGCAAAGCCACTTGTATCATATGATTGAGGAAGCAAAGAGGAAGAGAAAGATACCAAGCTCCCACAAGGAGCTTCAAGGGCATTTGACAGTGACTTAAGGACCTCCCTCCAAAGTTTCCACTGCATTCCAAAAGTGGCAACATGGGCACCTAGCATTTAACACATGTACTTCAGGGGGCATTAAAATCCAAACCACAGCAGGATAGGCTCTGGATAGCTGGAGGAATTTCCTCAGTGACCCTGTTCTCCCTTTGGCTTCAACATATCTTTACACCTCTCTATACAAGCCACCTTGTCCATGCGTCCTTCCACAGTAGAAGACAGTCACTTACTACTGGATATGAGACTTGTGGTGTAGGCTAGGGAAAGTTGATCACTTCTCTAGCTCCAGCCCATTTCAAGGGAACCTTAACCCATCATGGTTAAAGGCTTTCTTAACATTTCTGCCACTATTACCTTTCCAAATCCATTTCATTTGCATATTATCAAGGGATCCTGGGTTGTGATAGCAAAATACCATAGATTTAGTAGTTCAAATAACAACCAATAGGACTTTATTTTCTCACAGTTCTGGAGTCTTCAAGTCTGAGAACCAGATATCAGCAATGTTTTACTGTAGGGAAGAATCTTCTCCTGGCTTATAGATGGCTGCCTTCTCACTGTTTGCTCAAGAGAAGGCTAGGGAACAAATTTACAATGAGAAAAAGGAAATCAAGGGAGAACTAGTCAAAGATGACCAAGAAAAATGGACTGGTGGTCAGGTTCAAAAAGTCAGCGTACTGAATTATCAGTATCACACAACTGCAGTCATGTACTTTTAAAGTTTAAGACACTCTTCTTCCTCCCATTTGAAAATATGTCTATAGGCAATTTTCCTAATCTTAATTTTGAGGCAGGACAAAATGATGTGAAAGAAACAAAGTAAGTGCTTCAGTGGTTTATTTATAGCAATTGTGGATGTAGTAATAATGATAACGTTTGGCTATACTAAAAAATGACATTCCAATATATTTCCAATTGACCACTAACTAAAACACTGTTCACATGATGAAGAGTGAGGGAAAGATGGTGGCTGCATGTATTTATTACCCACCTGGGGTTACCGTATACAGATTTATGAGAAGGTACATTAAATCTAAATTGGGTCCACTACACTTTGTTCCATAAGGCCTTTTCAGTACTGTTTATGAAGTGATTGGCTACTCTAGGTGGTTTCTAGCCAGTAGACCTCTTAGTACTACCATGCCTTGTTATTGAAGAAAGGAGAACTACAGCAGCCTAACCCAAGCAGAGTGACAAGAGGTCCAGAACCTTCAGGAATGAAGGTATCGGTCACTCCACCAAGGAAAGGACCAAGACCTGCTGATGTGCTTGCTGAAGACCAAGAGAATACAGAATGGGTAGTGGAAGAAGGTAGTTCTAAATACCAACTACAACCCTGTGATCAGCTACAGAAAAGAGGATTGTAATTACTATTTCTCCCCAAATATGGCTCTAATGCAATATAATGTTGATAGACTTAATGCTGGTTCTCAGAGACCATTAAACCTGTGTTATAATGTTGATGCTATGAAATGATGAAAGTAAGAATCAACCAAAGAAAACTTGTGTTCTATTCTAGTGAGGGAATTAGTACATTTCTGTTTGTACACAGGATAGTTATAACATGTTAGGTGCAATTATATGCATGTCTTTGTATCTGGAGACTGGTTCAAAGAAATGGGTATGGTTGCCAAGTTGACAAGGGGTGGGTTGTAGTGGCTGATTGACTGACAACTTGATACATTTAGAAGCTTAACTAAATCAGCTTAGCAATTCTATACCCGAGGGTATAGAATAACCACCCTAGGGTGGTTCATCTGGATGGTATAAAAGGGAAGGAGGAAAGATGGATGAATTTCCATTCTTTGCAGGAACTCCAGTCTTTGCCTTCAGTTTGGATGTCATCTCCTGGCTTCTAGTGCAGACTCTTCACTTTCTACCTTAGATCCTTCAGACCTCTGGCGTAGATTCTTCAGCCTTCCATCCAGACCCATCAGCCTGCTGGTGCAGACTTGCACTGAACACTGCAGTGAACTCCAGACCTTGTATTGAATCCTTCAGCTGCCAGCTTGCAAACATTCTCTGCATGCTTCCTCATCCAACTCTGTGGCTGACCATCATAAGCCAATCTTGTAATTTCTTATACATGTTTATATTTTGCTTTATATCTGTTTTCTCTAGTAAAACACTAATACAATGGCCAATAAAGAATCAGTGACTCTTTGTAGTCCCTGTAGTGGCTAAATCCCTTGAAGAGGGGCCGAGGTGTTGAAAAGCTAAGGGAAACCAGAAGTCCTAGGACTAAAGACCAAGGTTTAGCACCAGTTTCAGGGCCCAGATATAGAAGGTGGCAAATTTCAGAGCAAGAAAGTTTAGAAACATTTGGAAATGTGATCAAAGAGAAAATGAAGAGGGAATGAAAAGACCCAAATGTCAGAGCATTGATATTTGCAAGTGCTTTCTAGTTTTTGTTTTGTTTTTGTGGTACTGAGGATGGCGGTCAGGCATGCTCCACTGCTAAACTAAATCCTCTATCCATTTTAGTTTTCATTTTGAGGCAGGATCTTGTTAAGCTGCTGAAATTCAGCACAAAAGCAGAATGTTAAAAGCTGTTAGACAAAACAAACAGATCACTTATCAAGGAAAGCACATTACAATCACGGTCAACTTCTCAACACAAACTCATATCAGGAAGAGCTTGTGCTGGGGCACAATTATAATGTAGGAACACATTTATATGATAGCAAACTTATAGATATTTCATGATCAGTTAGAAGTCTCTGATCAAATCTCTGCTCTGCTGTTTCTGCTGAATTCAACTGACCTTGATGGTATCTACAGCCCAACTACATACCTCTGATGAGCACAGAGTAATTGTCTATACCTTAAGGCATTCTGGGCTAATTGAAGGGCTCCTCCCCAGAATGTTCCTATATTATAGTAATGTCTTTAACTATGATCACTCTGTAAGGGCCCCCTCCCCTTGTTCCCAGAATGTTTCTATATTATGATAAACAATTCCTTTGTTTCAAGACTAGCCTGCTTGTCAATATATGACTCAATGTATGTAACCAATTATGCAACGTTTTGTCACTTGCTTTGTACCTCCCACTTCTAAATTTTATTTAAACTAAACTCTTCCTAAATTCAGTGCTGTTGCCTTTGAGGAATTATCCATTAACAGTCCACTCATTTGAAGATCCAGCAGTCTGCTGGTTAAAGATTAAATGCAACTTTCTTACCTCCTTGGTGCAAAGTCTTCCTTTCAGTTTGTTATGGCTTGGGAATTTTCCCACAACACTTGGAGTGAAGTGTCTCAAGTCCTGAAAGAAAACAAATTCCAACCCACAGTGATATACACTACAAAGCTATCTTTCAAAATTAGTGGAGAAATAAGACACTTCCATTAAAAGAAAAACTGAAGACATTGGTGTCTAGCCCTAGAAAGAGTACTGAAAGATATTCCAGAAAGAGATAAAAATGACCACAATTCCCAGAACTGCAACAGAAAAAAATCACCAGGCAGGGAAAGCAGTTAAACAGAAGGGAAAAGCAGGATATCAACAGGAAAATAAGCCAATACATATCATTCATAACCATCAATGTAAATGGCCTCACTTCACCATTCAAAAGAAACAGATTGGCAGAATGGATCAAGAAACATGATCCAACAATATTCCGTACACAAGACACACATTAAATTCAAAAAGAAACTCTTAGAATGGAAGTTAAAGGATGGAATACCCCATGCAACAGGAATCCCAAAAAAAAGCAGGAGTAGCTATTCTGCTTGCAGACAATGTAGACTTCAAATCAAAAATGATCAAAACAGATAAAGAAGGTTACTACATACTTGTTAGGGGAAAACACTAAAAGGAAGAGATAACAATCATAAATATATATGCACCAAATATGAGAGAACTCAACTATGCAAGACAAATACTAATAAATGTAAAAAATCAAATAAGCAACAACACAATTTTAACAGGGAACCTTAATACCCCATTGTCACAAAGAGATAGATCAACTAGACAAAAAGTCAGCAAAGAAATAATAGAACTCAATTAAATGTGAACAAATGTACTTATAGACGTTTACAGAGTGTTCCACCCAACATCAGTATACACATTCTTCTCAACAGCAGAATGTTCTCTAAAATAAACCATAGACTAGTCTATAGAAAATATTTCAGTAAATTCAAAGGAATTGACATTATTCCATGCATATTATCAGACCATACTGCATTGACATTGGAAATTAATGGCAAAAGAAACTGCAAAAACTACATAAGTACATGGAAATTAACAGCCTCCTGAATAACCAGTGGGTCACAGATGTAACTGAAGAAAAAATTAAATAATATCTCCAATCAAACTAAAGTACAGATACAGTACCTGTGGGACACAATGAAAGCAGTGTTAAGAGGGGAATATAGCAGTGAATTCTCACATCAGGAAAACAGAATGAGCACAAATAAACAAATACTGCACCTCAAGCCTCTAGAAAAAGAAAACCAAGTCAATCCCAAAACTCACAGAATGGAGGAAATTATAAAGATCAGAGCAGAAATTAATGTAATTGAGACTAAGAAAACAATACAAAGAATTAACGAAATGAAGAATTTTTCTTTGAAAGAATAAACAAAATCGATAAACCCCTATCTAACCTTATCAAGAAAAGGAAAGAAAAAACTCAAATCCATGCAAGGGGAAATGAACAGAGTGAAATAACTACAGATCCTGTGGAAGTTCAGAAGATCATCAAAACCTACTTCAAAAATCTTTACTCCCATAGGATGGAAAACACAGAAGATATAGACAGATTCCTAGCAACATATGAATTACCAAAGCTAATCAAGAAGATATTAAAAAGTTTAAATAACCTAATATCAGTTACTAAAATTAAACAAAATTTAAAAATTTAAAAATTACCAGTGAAGAAAAGCCCAGGACTTGATGGATTCATTGCTGAATTCTATGAGAAATTTAGAGAAAATTTAATGCCAGTACTCCTCAACTTAATGGAATTGAAGGAAAGCAATTCTCCCTAACTCATGCCTGGAGACAAGTATTACTCTGATAACAAAACCAGAGAAATGCCCAACCAAAAAGGAGAACTACAGGTCAATCTCCCTAATAAGCGTACATGTAAAACCCCTCAATAAAATACTAGCAAACAGAATGCAGCAAATCATCAAGATTATACACCATGACCAAGTGGGATTCACTCCAGGAATGCAGGAATGGTTCAACATACATAAAATAAATGTAATACATAATATCAACAGAACCAAAGACAAAAAATGCATGACCATCTCAATAAATGCAGAAAAAGCTTTTGATAAAATCCACCACTCATTCATGATAAAAACCCTACAGAAAATTGGAATAGATTGTCTCTACCTCAATCTGATAAAAGTCATCTATGACAAACCAACAACCATCACACTAAATGGACAAAAACTGAAAGCTTTCACTTTAAAATCAGGAACAAGACAAGGTCATCTATTGTCATCACTCCTAGTCAATATATTTCTGGAAACATTAGCCAAAGCAATTAGACAAGACAGAGAAATAAAAGGAATAAGGATAGGAAAAGAAGAAGTTAAATTATCATTATTCACAGATGGCATGACACTCTTCACAGAATACTCCAAAAGCTCCACCAAAGACAAGTAGAGTTAATAAGCAAATTCAGCAGTAGAGCTGGATACAAAGTCAATACTAAAACAACAATAACATTCCTGTACACAAACAAACTTACAGGGAAGAGAAATTAGGCAAACTACACCCTTTAAAATAGCATCCAAAAAAGTGAAATACTTAGAATCAATCTAACAAAGGAAGTAAAAGATCTATACATTGATAATTACAGCACTCTGAAAAAGGAGACCAAAGAGGATATCAAAAAATGAAAAGCTATCCCTTGCTCATGGATAGGAAGAGCTAACATTTTGAAAATGGCCAAATGGTTAATACTCATATGATTAGATCAATTTTACATGTCTATATCTGTTAATGTAAACAACCATTTTGAAGATAACGATACACAATATTGCAACCATTGTCAAGTTTCTATCATCCTGTTTTGTAAACCTATGTTACTGTTGTGCATTTAGTCTAGTTGTTTGTTTGCCTCTTTTGCTTTTTGTCTTTCTTATATGTGTCTTTTTTTCTCTTAAATAAAAAAAAGAAAAAGAAAATGGCCATACTCCCAAAACTGTTATTTGTATTTAATGGAATCTTGATCAAAATATCATTACTGTACCTCAAAGATCTAGAGAAAGTACTTCTAAAATTAATTTGGAGACAGACGAGTCCCAAAATAGCAAAGGCAATTCTGGGCAACAAAGTCAAGACAAGAGGTACCACAATCCCTGACTTAAAATTATACTGCAAAGCAACTGTGATAAAAGCATGATACTGGCAAAACAACAGATCTGAGGACCAATGGAACAGATTAGAAAATGTTGTCACAACTACAAAGACACTCAGTCACCTTATCTTTGACCAAGGGGTCAAACATGTTTACTGGAAGAAAGATAGTTTGTTTAATTCGTGGTGCTGGAAAAACTAGCTTTCCACATTCCAAAGACTCAGCTAGACCCATGTACATCATCACACACTAAATTCAAACTGGATCAAAGAGCTAAATATTAAAACAAACATTAAATCTACTGGAAGTAGTTAGAAACTTTTAAGACATAAGGGTAGGCACAGAGTTCATGAACAAAACCCAAATTGCACCGGAAGTAATTCAAGGAGTCAAAAACTGGGATCTCATTAAGAAGCTTTTGCACATAGAAAGAAATCACCAACTGTGCGAAAAGAAAGCCCACAGAGTGGGGAAAAAACTTTAGCCAACTGTCCCTCAGACAAAGGACTTCTATCTAGAACATATAAAGTATTGAAAAAAATCAGATTCCCCCAAATTCAAAGACTGAATCCAAAAATGGCAATCTGAGGTGAATACCCACTTGTCAGATGAAGAAATACAAATGGCAAATAAATACATGAAAAAATGTTCAACAGCATTGGTAATTCAACAAATGCAAATTAAAAGAACACTGAGATTTCATCTCACCCCTGAAAGTGTGACTGTCATCAAGAAATCAACCAATAACATGTGCTGGCAGGGAGGGGGAAAAAGGAACACTTCTCCACTTTTGGTGGGAGCGTAGTGGTTGCATCGCTATGGAAATCATTCCTGAAACAAATAGGATTGGAGGTTCCATTTGACCCAGCTCTTCCCCTTCTGGATATCTTCCCAGAATAATTAAAAACACCATACTATGGTGATATATGTGCACCCATGTTTACAGCAGCAGAATTTGTAATAGCTAAATCTTGGAAACAACCCAGATATCCATTAACCAAAGAATGAATTTTAAAATGTGGCTTTTTTATACAATAGAGTACTACTCAGCCATAAAGAAGTATAAACTGGGGACTTTTATAGGTAAATGGATGCAACTAGAGACCATAGTCATAAATGAAATAAACCAGATGCACTCATGTAAACATCATATCATTTCCCTAGTGTGAGAAGCTGAAAGAGCAAGTAAGATCCAAAATGTACAATAGATATTGTAAAATGGGAAGAAACTTCAAAAAGCAGGAGAAACTGGGATGGGGGAATAGAGAAAAGAAGGAAAAGAAAAAAATATATATATATTAGTTAAAATAGTTATACTACTAATTTCTCTTAATTCTTTGAAAATAAAGATTTGTGCTAATATTATTTGGACAATGCAATGCCAATATCTTGTGCTCTGAGTAACTAATTTAAAGATAACAATATGTAATATGCTAACTATTTTTACCCTCCTATCATCTTGTTTTGAATTTTTTATTTTTTCTCTTTAAAATAAAAAAGATGCATTTTTTATTTTTGCTTTTTTTTTTTTTTTTTTTTTTTTTTTTTGCGGCACCAAGGATTGAACTCACAACCTCGCACCTGTCAGACAGGTGCTTAAGTCACTGAGCCAAACTCCCAGCCCTGGTTTTTTGTGGCAGGGTCGCACTGTGTAGCTCAGGCCAGCCTTGTGCTCACGCTGTAGCCCAAGCCGGCCTCGAACTCACAACGCTCCTCCTACCTCAGCCTCCCGAGTGCTGGGATTAAAGGCGTGCGCCACCACGCCCGGCTAAAAGATGCATTTTTAAAAATCTATCTATATATGTGCTTTATGCCTTGAAAATACTGATAAGAAATCAAAAATCTAACAAAATGATAGACATTCTATGTTCATGGATTGGATGACTCAATATTGTTAAGACATCATCTGATCTGAAATTGATCTAGAAATTCAACATTTTAAGTTTCTAACAGAAATTTTTATGAATAAATTAATGCTGTGATTACAAAATGTACATGAAAAGACAAAGAAACAAAAAGTGAAATTCTTTCTGGAAAACAATGGCAAAGTAGGACACCACCTGTCTGCTTTCCAGTTTTACTTTTAGGTTACAGTAATCAGGAAAGTATACTGCTAAGAAAAGATAGAATATATACATATATATATGTATATCCAGGTTTGAGAACCCAGAATAGCATAAGAAGGCTATCCAACTGTATCAGTTAGGGTTTACTAGAGAAACAGATATAACACCAAATATACAACGGTATAAGAAATAACAAGACTGGCTTACAAAGGTCAGCCACAAGGTTGAATAAGGGAGCGTGCAGAGGGTGTCTGCAAGCTGGAGGGGGAAGGGTCCAGCCCAAGGGCTGGAGCTTACTGCAGTGTCCTATGCAAGTCTGTATCAGAAGTCCGATGGATCTATGATGGAACACTGAAGAATCTACGACGGAAGGCTGAAGAGTCTACGACGAAGACTGAGGAGTCTACGACGAAGACTGGAGAGTCTACGACGAAGACTGGAGAGTGTACGACGAAGGCTGAAGAGTCTACGACGAAGCTGAACAGTCTGTGCCAGAAGCCAGGCGACACTGTCCAAGCTGAAAGCAAAGACTGGACCTCCTCCGAAGAAGCAGCAG
>RJWM01031130.1:0-22742 GCA_004363535.1 Dasyprocta punctata
CCCCTGTCACCTTAGTCGGAGAAGGAGGCACAGCCTTAGCTCCTGATGGGCGGGCGGTCCTGTGGCATCTGCCGCAAGCCTTTGTCTCAGAAAGAAAGGAGCCGGGACCAGTGCTTCCCCTGTGAAGCAGCAGGCTGGGGGGAGGCCGGGGGAGCCCGGGGCCGCCTCTGCAGGCGAGGTGGTCACGCTCAGGGCGCCTCCCAGCCCCCAGCCACCCCAGCCCCACAGGGTTGAAGGGAAGGTTTTTAAAGAGGAGACCCTAGGGCTGGGAGTTTGGCTCAGTGACTTAAGCGCCTGCCCCAGCAGGCACGAGGTTGTGAGTTCAATCCCCGGTACCGGGAATAAAAAAAAGAGAAGAAGAAGAAGAACCTGGGGTCTCAGGGGGGAGGCAGTGCGGTTTTATTAAAGCTCAGACAGGATCCCGGGGTGTCTGGGGAGTTCTGCCGTGGGCTGCTGTCTGCCCCGGCCACGCCCGTGCAGCACTTTGGCAAGTACCTGAGGGTCTGAGGCCGGAGTGGGGGGCCCAGGACCGGCCCACCCCCCCAAGGGTGCTGTCAGGGCAGTGGAAGGTGCTTCCAAGGAAGACGCCAAGTGACCGCCCGAGGTTCCTGGGGTCCCTTGGGGGTGTCCCCAGCAAGGGTGAGGCACCCAGAGTGCACCTGGGTTCACTGGACCCTGCGGCTCCAGCCCTGCCACTGGGAGAGGCCCAGCTCTGACTCCCGGGGTTCGACCCTCCGACCGCCGCCGTCACCTGTCCTTGCGTGATAAAACCGGGGGGGCTGTGGTGCTCCACCTGGCCTGGGCCAAGGCGGTCACAGAGCGTGGGGGCTCTCGACAGACAGCCCACGCGGGGAGCGCACCAGCCTCCCTGCCAACAGACACCTGCTGGAGCAGAAAGAGGCGGAATCCGTGGGGCTGCCACAGAGGCCTCCTGAGCTGCCGCCAGGTGAGCCGGGCCTCGGAGGCTGCAGCCCAGCCACTTCCGCATGGCATACAGCTAAACGTCAGTACGTAAAGCAAGAGAGCAGTGAAAATCAGAAATCAGAAAAAGCCAACTGGTCCTACAGACCTAATGTTAAAAAGAAGCCAGGGTGACCAAAAAAATTGTGCACGTAATATAAAAGGACAAAAGATTCAAAACCAAAAATAATACAGAAGTGAGAAGAGACAGAAAAAGGGGCAAAATTTTGAAACACAAGGTAAAGCCAGAATGTGCAACTTTTAGAAATAAGCCACGAATTTGGCTTTTAGCTTCGGAACAGCCAACACAGTTCAGGAAGCTGTAGAGAGCCAGGTTATAGCTCAGTGGCACAGCGCCTGCCTGGCAAGTGCAAGGTCCTGAGTTCGATTCCCAGAACCCACAAAAGAAAATACAAAGACGAAGAAAAAGAAGCCATAGAGCTTGTGGTGTTGCTGCGCTTACGAATAAGCGCACATGGAACTCTCTTTCCACAGTGAGAAGCTCTCCAGTGAACGTGCAAAGCAGTGAGTCCTCCTCATTCTGGAACTAGCGCGTTGCCGTCTAAAGACAACGCCTGGCAAGTTGTTCTAGAGATTTTTTTCCAAATTGCAGTTTGGTGGAAGCGCCTGCAGGGGGCGCCAACACAATTGTGTTTCACAGGACGCTGAGCTTTCCATGGGAACGGGTCACGCTGAATGAGTTCACCGGGAAATGTGAAAGAATCCACCAAAAACAGAAAAATCAGTAACACACAGGCCTCTGGAGCTAAAACTGCTTTTCAAAATGTAAGGTGGTAATATATATTTTTTGAGTTCCAGGTAATATAAACTCATTCATTTTAAATCAGGCTGCTCAAGAGAAACTGTTAGTGACAACGTGTTTAAACAGAGTTACATTTTTCTGTTTAGGAGATTTCTTTCCACACTAGTGCTGTCTGCTACAGCAGCATTTTACTCTTTGCAGCCTGTAGATCTGCTTAGGAACGCAGCACGAGACGGTCGAAGGATGCGTCTTGGCGTAGCGGTTTTCCTTTAGTGGAAGTTAAAGGTGTGTGAGTGAACGGGTGTGTGTGCGTGTGTTACGGGACACTGAACCCAGGGCCTTCATGCCGAGCTACATTCCTGGCCTTTATTTATTTTTGATACAAGTCCTCTCTAGGTTGCTGAATTGCCCAAGCTAGGTTTCAACTTGAGATCTTCCTGTGTCGGCCTCCAGACTCCTGGGTAATTTTTCCTCAAAGGAAAGTCAAGGCAGAGTTTTCGGGTGTGTAACACAGGCTCCGCACAGACAGGCGGAGAGTGACTGTTGAAAAAGCACATGAGCTGGGCGTGGTGGTACACACCTGTAAATGCCAGCACTCAGGAGGCTGAGGCAGGAGGATCGCCGGGAGCTTGAGGTCAGCCTGGGCTACATAGCAAGTCCCTGCCTCAAAATAAATAAATAGATGACTAGATAGATAGGAGCACATGAAATAATGCACAGCATTGCAAGAACCCTGCACTGTGGGCTGATTCAGTGCTGACATCATCAAGGGTTCAAGGAAGAGCAGAGTCTTTTATTCTCGGGTTGTGGGATTTACTTTAATTATTTATTTATTTATTTATTTTCTTGGTACCAGGGATCAAACTCATGACCTTGTGCATGCCAGACAGGTGCCTGTGGCGCTGAGCTAAAGGCCTGGCCTCGGTGTGGCTCTACTTCAGCTGTCAGGAAGGAAAGAGCAGCACTCACTCAGACTGGGCTGCTGGACAGCCTGTGTGACTCCGCTCCCGAGGAATCCCAGCCCTCAGGGGTGCCACGCCCGGCCCCGGCCCACAGGGTCAGCGGCAGAGAGCAGTCTGGGGCGTCACCAGGGCAGGGCGGGTGGTGGAGGCGGGCGGGGCCGGGGTCCGCCCCATGGACAGGTCCAGCACCTACCTGTCCGCTAGGCGCTCGCTAGAAAGCAGGTTCTCCAGCTGTACCCTGACCTGTCACAGCAGACTCCTCGTCACCCTCCAGACACCCTCGGGCTGGGGCCCAGCACCGGCCACCCTGGGTCCGGAGGGTGCTGCAGGGATGTCCGGGCCCCCAAACCCCGCTGCCCATCCATGTGGGCAGGAAGGGCGCCCGGGCCAGAACCCGCAGGGTTGTTGCACGTGGGGACGGCCAGAGGCGCGAGGAGGAGGGAGGGCTCCCCGAGGAGGCCGGCTGGGATGGAGCCAGGGCTGAGGACTCGGGTCCTCGCCGCAGACCGGAGCCCCGTGACAGGGCTGAGCTCTGGGCCCGCTGCGACAGGAAGCAGAGGCGACGGGAGCGGGGAAGGCAGGCGCGGGTCGGGGTGAGGCGCGGGGCAGAGGCAGG
Organism: Dasyprocta punctata; assembly: GCA_004363535.1. Lineage (NCBI taxonomy): Eukaryota > Metazoa > Chordata > Mammalia > Rodentia > Dasyproctidae > Dasyprocta > Dasyprocta punctata. The sequence continues at coordinate 3,302 of RJWM01031130.1, forward strand.
CTCGAGCTCAGGGTGCCGCCGGGACCTGGCGGACGCTGCCCCGCGGCCTGGGCCCAAGTCGCTCCTTTGCACTGGGAGGCAGAAGCCCCGAGACCACGCAGGCCGCTCCCGTCTCCAGACATGGCCCCCGTTCTGGGCCTGGCCCCCACTCGCCCACCGCGGCCACCTGTCCAGCGCTGCGAGCCGCCGACGCCTGGCCCAGCCCTGCCCGAGCTGCTCGTTTCCGTGTTTCTGTTCCTGCTTGGGCCTTGTATGCGTGTCTGTTGGCTTCCCTTAGGATTCTAGAGAACATCTTCCAATTCCTCATTTTTTCTGTCATCTGTAGCACGCAGTCAAATCCCACAAAAAAGGCATTTGGAAGCCAGGGGTGGTGGGGCACCCTCAGTCTCTCCACTGTGGGAGGCCGAAGCAGGAGGATCACAAATTCAAGCCTGGCCTGAGTGACTCAAAGAGATCCTGTCCCAAAACTTCAAAAATAGGGGAAGTCTGGAGGCACAGCTCGTGCAAAGGCCCTCAGGTTGACCCCCCAGTACCTGGGAAAGAGTACCTTGACCCGAAGGAGCCTTCCAGGAGGACAGGAAGAGGAAACTACCCAGCGGAAGGAGGAGCCACGGCTGCGCTTCTGGTTCTGTGTTTTTTTCTTCATATTAAGTTCGAGTCAGGAATCACGGCTTCAAAGACGCAGTGAGAAATCAGTTCACCCAGGCTTCCAAATCATGGCGAAGGGAAACACTGTTCTACGCATCTTTCCTGGGTCATTTCAAAGCGGACCCCCCACCTTCAGCCCGGACACAGCAGTGCCGGCCACAGATCAGTTCCATCACCACCCACGGGGTCTCGGGGTGCTCCCCATGGGAGCTTTACTAGGTGACCCCAGTGGTGCCAGCAGCTCGGGCTCAGGGTTGGGCACTGAAGCCCCTCCAGGGTTTCCAGCCAGGGCGATGCCAGCGGCTCTTCCCCTGATGAGCCTGCCGGGCAGCAGTGGGAGGGGTCACCCCGCCACCCCACGCAGTCTCAAAGCCCAGAAGACCCAGGTGACCTGGCCGCTTCCGACAGTTTGAGTAACGTGAGCGCATCCGGACGGGTTTCCGGGTGGGTTTATGTGAGCGGAAGGCAGCGGGGCGTTTCCTAGAGTCTTTCCCGACCACCGGGAGGTCACGACCAGGCGAGCTCCTGCGCCTGGGCCCTGAGCAGTGCTGTCCTGCAGATGTCCGAGAGGGCTCCGGCCCCGGCCTCGGTGTGTAGGACTGTCCGGCGGGTGTCCGCGTGTTCCTCGCCTGCCTCTACCTTGTTTCTGCGCTTCACGCTGCGGACACCCCGCACCCTTCTCGGCCCGCCGTCCCTGCGGCCGGGCTGTCCCTCAGACGGTCCAGCCCCGTGGATGCGAGCAGCCTCCAAGGACCTGTCCTGGGGCCTCTGCCACTGCGGCCACCGCTTCGGGCCACAGCTGTCACCTCTGCCCGTGACCCTCAGTCACCTTCAGGAGCCCGGCCTCTCCACGGGAAGAGGAGCGGCACCCCCATCGCGCTGTCCCCCCTCTGAAGAAGTTCGTGTTCTCCCAGCTGGCCTGCTGCCCCTCGGGGACTTGTTTCTGCGTGCAGTGTCTCCATGTCCAAGAGCCAGGGCCAGCTGCAAGCTCCCTCACCCCCGCTCAGTGCGTCCTGGCCTCCATCCCCCCGGAGCCCCGGCGCCGGCTCCCTCCTTTCATTCTCGGTATTCATTTCCCGCCAGGCCCTTCAGTGGTCACTGCTGCAAGCATTAGTTCAGCCTTCCTCCTGCTCGCCCTGCCTCCTGTGTACACTGAGGTGTGCACACACATACTGATATATCCATGTACATGTATGTGTGCACGCATATGTGTGTTACATGGGTGCACACCTGTGCACACGTGTGCCTGCATCTTCATGCACATGTATATTCACACGTTTACCCCATACCCCAAACACAACGCATGCCTCGCCCAAATTCACTTTTCCAGAGAAAAATCCGAATCCCATAGCCCGGCGTGCAGGGCCCTGACTTCCTTCCGTGGGCTGGGGCTCGGCCACTGGGCCTGCTGCCCGCGGGGAGGCCCAGCCCTCTCCTTCCCCGCCTGCTCTCCCTGTACCCCAGCTCCAGGGCACACAGAGTCCTGCGGCCTGGGGGACCGCAGGGGTTTTCATCTCTGCTCTAAAGTGATGGCCAAGCCCAGGGCTTGCAGCTGGCCTCTGGGGAATTTGTCCCTGTCCCAGGGGGCTCTGGGGCACAGTCGGGTTACCTGCAAACCCTGCAGCAGCCCTGGCTCAGCTCAGAGAGAGCTCCTCCTGGCTCCTGGCCCTTCCCCTCCAGCGCTCAGGAAAGGGGAGCGCGAGGGCCACGGGACGGGTCCCTGCTGAGCACCCGAGGTCCTCCGCCCGCTGTCAGCTCAGCGACGGCCCCGCCTTGACCGTGGCATCCGCATGCGCACGGTGCCCCTTTACGATGCTGCCTTTGTTTCTGCAGACAAAGGCGCAGTGCCGGGGAGCCCGTGCCCTCCGGCTCTGTGTCATGCTGCCTTTCTCCCCCCCAGGCACTGGGACGCCTTGGCCGCCCTTCGGAGGGGACGGCAGACCCCCCGCCCTGGCCACCCGCTGCTGCAGGAGGCGGCCCTGGCGGCCCTGCGACTGCTGGAGGCCCTGCTGCAGAGCGGCCCCAACCTGCTGCTGCAGACCTACATCTCGGTGGCCTCGGACTTCACGGACGCAGCGGCAGGTGAGTGGCTCCCCGAGGGCGGTCACGCGCGCTAGTTAGCACAGCCCTCCCCGGAGGTCCCCACTTGGGAGAATCCCAAGCTCGCGCGCCCTGACTTTGGTCCCCTGCGTGTGGACACGCGTGTGTAAGCACAGCTGTTGCTCTCCCCACCGAGGGATTTGAACCCTGACACCTCCCGCTGAGCCCGGTTTTCCTAAGCTCTTTGCTGTCCCGAGGGGACACGTCGGGAAAGGTCCTTTGCGCGCGATCTTTGGAGCCTGCAGGGGGCGCTGTGTGCCTCTGATTTCTTTCCAGGGGTCAGCGCGCTGCTGTCCTGGTCCTCGCTGGCCTGGGCCCTCATGTCCTACACCCGTGCCCTAGACGCCTTGAAGCCAGGCCGCCGGGCCGTGTCCTGGGTGGCCCTCCTCTGCCAGCAGCTGTGGCGGATGGGCATGCTGGGGACCCGCGTCCTGAGCCTGGTTCTCTTCTGCAGAGCTTACCGGGTTTGGGTTTTGGTGGTCGGAGGTAAGTAGCTCTGCGCGCGGCTCTGGGGTGGGCCCTACAGACACAGGGCCTTGACCGCAGGGAGGCCAGAGCTCAAAGACGCAGCCTCGCTCACACCTGGCATCCGGCGCTTTGCCCATGGCTTCCCGGGCAGCTGGACCTCCAAGCGGGCACAGGAAGCGGGACCACCTTGCAGGGCGGGCCTTCACCTGGCTCAGTGCAGTGGCTTCTGCCAGCCAGTCAGGCCCGGGCAGCCGAGCTCACAGACAGTGAGCGTCCAGGCCAGGAGGCCACGCACTCTGGGCACCCAGGGACACACAGCCGTGGCCTAAGCATCGCGGCCTCAAAGTCCTGGTAACTGGGGCGGAGCGGTCTCCGGTGCTGCCCTGCACCTTGCCGATTGTCCCTTGAACAGCAGGGAGGTACAGTGTCCACCCCGACCCAGTACAGAAATACACAGCGTCTCTGCAGTGCCGCTCACCGCCTCCCGCGGGCTCCGTCCCCGCTCCAGACACCACGGCTCCACAGAGCCCGGCCCTGCCGCAGCCCCAGCCTGGCCATACAAAGGGGGATGACGGGGGGTCCACGCCAAGGACAGCAGTCCCCGCGGGCCATGGGTGGACGGGCTTTGCAGTAAGGAGCAATGTACTCTGGTTTGAAGAGAACTAGAGACACAGAGAAATATTTGGCCCTTGGGCCCCAGGCAAACATTTAATAGAGTTTTTGGCAGAAAAGACCAATTTTTAAAAAACAGGCATGCTCCTAAAAAGAGATTAGTTATGTTGTATTCATCCCTTTTAGCATTCAGCTCGAGCTCCAAAAGGATATCTTTCCTCTTAAAATACAGGGGTGAGAATTACAGCTGGACCGCGTGGAGTCCTTCCCTTGGGGTGTGGAGGTCGGGCTCATGTAGGAACGACTCAAAAGTAGAGAGCTGGACAGTCAGTCTTAAGACCCCCTCGAATGCTTTTTTGGGCTGAAAAAAGGATCAGTACGTAACATCCGGTCCTGCAGGTGGAGCCAGTCTCTGCGTTCGCTCAGGACGAGGCCACAAACCCCGCAGGAGGTGTGGTCGTGACATCCGTGTGCAGACAGGCTGGGCTGCTTTTCTGTGTCCCATGAATCTCTGCTGGGTTTTGCTGTCTCTTCTAGGTTGCTGGTCAGGTATGGCCCAGGCAGAGATGAGGGCTCCAGACCCAGTTTCCGTGTCCTAGCGGGTCCCCTCCCCACCCGCCGGCTGGGCCTGACTCCCGTGGCCTCGCTCTCTCCCTTTCTGTCTCTGTCTCTCTCTCCCTCTGTCTCTCTGTCTCTCTCCTCTGTGTCTCTCTCCCCCCCCGTGTCTCGCTCTCTCTGTCTCTCTGTGTCTCTCTCTGTCTCTCCCTGTCTGTCTCTCTCTCCCTCTGTCTCTCTCCTCTGTGTCTCTCTCTCCCCCTGTGTCTCTCTCTGTCTCTCTCTGTGTCTCTCTCTCTGTGTCTCTCTCTGTCTCTCCCTGTCTCTCTGTCTCTCCACCCACCCTGTCTCTGCAGGGGCCCACTGGCTGGTGATGACATTCTGGCTCGTGGCCCAGCAGAGTGACATCGTCGACAGCACCTGCCACTGGAGGCTCTTCAACCTGCTGGTGGGGGCCGTGTACGTCCTCTGCTACCTCAACTTCTGGGACAGCCCTTCCCGGAGCAGGATGGTCAGCTTCTACTCGGCAAGTGGACCCAGCTTTCACAGTGTACACAGCACGTGGGATGGGCGTGTGTGGCACCTGCGTGTGCGTGTGTGTGCGTGTGTGTGCGTGCGTGTGTGTGCGTGCACTCTTCCTGTTAAAGAAGGAATGTCTTCAGCCCAGCAGAAAGCAGTTATAGCCGGAATCTCCCCCGTCAGCCCCCGCGTGGCAGCCCTGCGCTCAGCGGTGTTATTTCACACACGTCGCGTCCTCGCTCTGGGCTCTTTCCTCCCTGGGTGCTTATCGCCCAGATCCACTCAGCGGTTGCCTGGTGCCGGTCTTCGGGTTGTTTCTAGTCCAGCAGAGGGGATTGCTCCCTTTTTAAAAAGAACCATAAATATTGGTACCTAAGTAACTGAAGAATAAAGCAGAATGTGGGTAGATGTCAGGAAAGAAACAAAAAGAGAGAGAGAACCTGCCTGTGTCACTGCCAGTCAAAGACACTTGGCCGGATCTCAAAGGGCTGAGGGGGCAGCCGCGTGCAGGGTGCAGGTTTGGAGCCCCCCCGCAGCCGAGGAGACCCCCCCCCAGCTGATGATGTACTATAAAACTTCCCACTTGGGCCAGGAACTTAAATCCTCTGAAACTATCTCATGGGGACACTGGGACCGTGCCATCTGCCACCCAGTGCTCCGCCTATGGGTCTCTGCGTGGATCAAATAAAACAATGTCTGTAAAGCAGCAGGGCATGAAAGAAGCCATCAGTGTGCCCATTCTTCACGTGAAAAGACGGAGAGACTTTCTGGGGAGAGCAGGCACCCCAGATGGAGACAGAGGCAGTGCAGAAGGGCTGGGTGCGGCCCCCGAGCAGGGAAGGGTGGTCACCTGGGGGGCCACCTGGTGCTTGGGGCCCTGGGGTGGTGAGGACCGAGCGCAGGGCCCTTCTAGGTCACCCTGCCCTGCCAGGGACGGACATTTCTGTCCCCTACTGCTTTGGAGTCCATTGTATTTCACTGTCAAAGGAAGGGTGACCACCACTTACTCTTTATTTTTAATCTTGAGGAGGAGGAGGGACCTGACGGCCTGCAGCAGCTCTGAGTTTTCATGGCTTTGCTTCACAGATGGGAAAGCTGTCCCCTGGCTGGGCGGTGGCTTCGGGCTAGCTACCCTTTCATGGATTCGCTGCACGCTTGTACAAAGCTTCCTTCCCCAGAAGGTTCTATGCTAGCGCTTCCCGTCCCATCTTAGATCTTGAGAATAGTGGATCCTAGGAAGGTTTCTAATTCTTCCTTGTTTGAATTTTCTAGACTTAGATGCCACTGATGAATTGCCATGGCAAATCTTTGGGAGACTTTTAGCATGTCACTATTATAATGTAAGGTGGTTTGTTTTGTTTTATTGTTGTTGTACACAATATCTAAGTTATGATTTTCACCTCCATGATGGTACGAAGTGCCCGAGCCCTTCTGAGTTTCACTTTCAGCCCAGGGTTCAGTAAATGACACGCGGTGTCGGGCGCTGTCTTAGGGAGTGGGCCGAGCGTGTTCAGGGTGAGCCCGGCCAGGCCTCGGTGTCCAGGGCCTTAGTGTCGCAGACTTTCCTTCACCTTAACGATGCTTTCAGTTTCCGGTGGATGCAAGTCAGGGATCATCTGTGTGGTCTCGGGATTCTGTCCTGTTTGTTTCCTTATTTCCATGCAAGATAAACTCTTCATGTTTAACAAGCGGAAGCCAAGTGAGCAGGGCAGCCTGGACGGAGGAGCAGCGTCTCAGGGGGACGGGTTCTCAGAACCCCCACTATGGACCAACCGCAGGGCCCCATTGCCAGCCCCTTCAGATCACCTTCCCTGCTGCCACCCGGGGGGTCACAAACAGATTTAAAAAGGCAAATAGCTAAAGGCAGGAATTCTAAAGGTGCACAAAAGCCCGGAGCCTGGCTTCCTGGAGCCGAGGGCCCCCGGGCTGTAATCACTGCACCGCGGTGGTGAGGGGCGCCTGCCTCCCCGCGAGGGTGACTGCGGCTCAGGCTCCGCGCAGCCCAGCCTGGCCAGGGGGCGCCACGGGGCCATGGGCACACTTCCTGTGCGTTGGTGGGGCTGCCTGCATTCTGACGGGCCGCACCGGGGAAAATGTCCCTGTGCGAGACCTTGGCGCCCGCAGTGGCCCTGGGCCTACGAAGCTGCGGGAGGCGCGGAGGACAGAGGCAGTCGCCGCAGACCAGGACAGGAAGCTCCCGGCCGCCACTACTGACCGCTGCTGTGTCCCTCCCCGGTCCCACAGGTCATGCTGCTGGAAAACGTCATTCTTCTGTTGCTGGCCACGGACTTCGCCCAGAGGCCATTGTGGACCGGACTGTGCACCGTGGCAGGGGTGCTGTCTGGATTTCTGATTGGTGAGACCCAGCTTTCCTCCCAAGCCTCCTCCCTGACTTGTGTCCAGCAGTGGAAGGATGGGAGGCTGAGCTCAGGAGGGACAGGGGAGCCGGGCGTGCTGCCGGGGGAAGGTGTCCTCCCAGGGCAGGGAGCCCGAGCCCAGCTCCCGGCGGCTGGACTGCAGAACCTCCAGCAGGGCTGAGCCGGCCGCTCTGTCCGAGGCTGGACGCCCACTAGGCGGCAGAGCTGGGGCGCTCATTCAGCTCATCCCCAGGCGTCCACACGAGGATCGGTCAGGTCTGTGGCCCATGCCGTCCCACAGTGGTGACACCTCCCAGGCCCTGTGGGCTCCGTGAGCCTCCTCTCCTACACCTGAAGCCCAAGGCCAGCAGCCCCCACCCCACCCCAGACTCCCGCCACTCCCCTCCTGGGCCTGCAGAGGAGCTGTCCTGGTAGCCACCGTTCATCCCACACAGAACCAGCATGGAGAACCACAGGGGTCTGCAGCCGCCCTGAGCCCTAAGCCCACCCCACCCAACTCCCTCCCCAACCACCTGACACCCCGGCCTCGCCCGGAGGAGTGCTCGTCGGGGCTGGGCTCCTCTTGTTCACAGCATGGAGGGACGGGTAGAGGAACCACCTGGACTCAAAGCTCTAGGGGTGCGGGGCTGTGTACAGGGGGAGGAGACCCACACACCGTGGCCTACAAGGAATGTGCGAGCGCCCCAAACCCCTGGGCAGTGAGCTCCCTATCCCTGCCCGAGCCATTGCTGTGTAGACCAGGTGGCCGGGCGGAACCCTTCTTTCTGGAATTGAATTCCTTCATCTGAGAGAGCTGTGGCTGCAGGAAATAGCAGTGAGCACGCCCTGTGCCCGTCACTCAGGTCCCCAGCAGTAACACCACCCCCCCCAGACTAGACCGGCCCATGCCAGGGGAGCTGGCCCAGCCAGCCCAGACGCAGCGGGGCCTCCCGTCCCTCCCGCCCCTGCCATGGCTGCTGCGGCCTCGCCGTCCTCCCGCCCTGTGCCCTCGTCACTGCAGGAGTGCCTGGCCGCTCGGGAACCCCTGGGACTCGGTCTCCTCGCTCTGTGAACTCTCGGGCAGGCCGCGGGCATCGATGGCTCCTGCTTCCTATGGCTGAGCCCGTTCCGGGGAGTGGGGGCCAGTGTGTCCCCCTGCCGCTGAGGGGCGGGGGAGTCCTGTGTGCAGCCGTGTCCTCGCGGGACGGTTGCCTCCGGGCCACTGTGCACACACCAGGGGCCGCTGTGACAACAGCACGGTGCCCGGAGGGGAGGGGTGGGGGAGTGGGGGGAAGGGCTGGAGGGAGACAGCCTGGGTCCCCAGCCCCGGGTGGTGCGCAGACCCCGGGACGCCTGCAGGGGGAGCTGGTGCCCCAGCCCGGTGAGGATCCTTCGCAGCAGGCACCCACGACAGAAGCGAGAGGAATCTGGGGCCAGTCATGGGGCTGGGCGTTACTGAAAATGACATTACATTAGGCCGCGTGCACAGGCAAATTACGTTTAAAGAAGTCGGGAAACAGACTGCGAGGCCTGTGTGCGGCCCCGGCTCCCGCCCCGGGTCCCCTCTTTCCGGGATTCCCTCAGCAGATGGTTACTGAGCACCGCTGCGGGAGCAGTGGGGGCCCGGGAAGCGGCGCAGCCTCGGCAGTGCTCCCCCGGGGCCGCGCTCGGGGCTCCCGCAGCCAGGGGGCCGGCTCACTGGCTCGCTGTGAGGGTGACCGTCCGCACTGCCCAGGGTCTGTGGTGCCCCCAAGTGGTGGTGCAAACCACGCAGTGCCTGCGGCCACGGTGGCACCGGGCCCCGGAGCTCTGTCCCCCGCCCCAGGCGCAGCCCTGCCGCTGACCAGCAGCCGCCCCGGGCCTGCCCCGTGTCTGTCCCCGGGAGAGCGGCACAGGGCCTGGGGCCTCTGGGCTCCTCCTTCCGTCAGGCCCCCGCCTCCTGGCGCCTCGCGTTTCTCCCCAGCGGGGTTTTCAGACCTCGAGGTGTTTGTCCGAGCACCCTGAACCCCGCACTTCCGCCTGCAGCAGGAAACTGGAAACAGCGTGGGAGGCTTACTGGAAGCTGCTAAAGAGATTACTGCGCCAGCAGCGCTGCTGATCAACACCAGCGGGGCTGACAACAATGTGATTAAGATGTTTATGCACAGAGGAAGTGTTGTTGCTGCTGCCCGTGGAAAGTCCTTGATGCGGGCTTCGAGGAGCGCGGGCGACCTCGGCTTCGCTGCCCTTGTTTTTGAGGCCGTCTCACCCCTACCCTCAGGGCCCCGACTCCCTCCGCAGGGAGCAGGAGTGGAGTTCAGAGCGTTTGACCCTGAAATACAGAAAGTAGAATGAAATTTCTGTTGAATACCTCATGCACACACGCACGTGCATACACACAGAGGCACATACACACACGCACTGCACACACAGGCACATACACACACGCATGTGCATACAGAGCTTCAGGCCTCTGGGGGAGTCACTTCCCAGGGAGAAGACATAGAATCAACAGGAGTTAACTGTTACTTAGACACCTCTCTGCTGCTTATAGAACCTGGGGTCTACTTAAATTCCCCTCCAAATATCCTGCTGTGACACCCCAAAAGACTCTTTGTTCTTGAGATGGGGTCTCACTTTGCAGTGCAGGTTGGTTTTGAGCTTACTGCATAACCCAGGCTGGCCTCAAACTCCCAGCACTCGCCCTGCCTCAGTCTCCTGAGCGCTGGGATAACGGGCATGCACCACCACACCCAGCTAACAGGAGGAATCTTAATTTGGAGCCAGGTTATATTGTTCTCCTCAAAATGGCCAGACCCCGCACCTGCAGACCCTGAGGCGGGGCCAGGCTTCCCAGAATGTAACCAGGCGCTTGCTTTCTTTCTCAGGCAGTGTCTCGCTGGTCGTCTATTACAGCTTGCTGCACCCGGAGTCCCCCGACATCTGGCAGGGCTTTGCGGCAAAGTGCTGTGGCCCGGCAGAGGGCGAGGCTCCGGCTGCCGAGGGCCCCGGGGGCACAGGCTCCTGCCTCGCCGAGAGCTACGAGCTGCCCAGTCTAGAGAAGCCCTGCAGTCCGGAACAGGGCCCCCCAGGGCCGTGGCTTGGGGACCAGAGCCCAGGGGACTCCTCTTTCCTTAGTGCTCACCACTGGCTGCTGCTGAAACTCGCTCTGAAGACCGGAAGTGTGCCTAAGATCCACGCTGCCTTCGGAGACGCCCATCCTCACTGCTCTCCCCCCGTATGGGGGTCGGGCCAGCTCTGTGAGCTACGGCCGGCGCCCCTGTCCTCCCTGCAAGCCCCTTCAGCCCTGGGGGAGAGCCCTGAGTTGCAAGGTGCCCCCAAAGCGGAGGTGGACTCGCTGGAAACCTCAAGCTATGTCTCTTTCACCAGTGACCAGCAGGACGGAGCAGCCGCCCAGGGGCCGCCAGCGTCGCAGGACAAGGATGGCCCAGGCGAGGGGACAGGTGGGCAGCTGGGAGGGCAGGAGGGGCAGCAGAGCGTGACGCTGTACTTCAGTGCCACCGCCCAAGAGGCCACATCCTCACCCCGGGTGGACAGCCCAGCCCCCGCGAGGGGACAGCGGAGTGGTCCTGCCCAGCCGGCCTCCCCTCAGCCGCCTGCCCAGCCCTTTCCCTGCACCGTGGTGGACATCAGCCCCATCCTCGGCAGGGGCCCAGGCAGACACTTCCGCCCCAGTGTGGGCCGTCCGGACACAGCCCCGGGTGGCCGGGAAGCTGAGGACCCGAGCCGCCCCGCCCCTGTGGACACGCAGGCGCCCCTGCAGAGGCACGGCCTGAGAGCCGCAGGGCAACCCTGCCTGACCTCCACCCCGAAGTCGGAGCCGAGCCCGCAGGGCTGCAGCCACAAAGGCGGCCCGGAGCAGGAGGCCACCTTCTTCATCTGACCGCAGCCCGCTGGCCACAGTGTCCAGTGCACCTTGCACATCCAGAGGCTGAGGGGACAGGGGCGGACAATTCCCGAATTCCTGCAAACACCACATGCGGCGCGCACGCCGGAGAGAGGCAAGCGTGAGGCTGCAGGGCCGCGGGGGCTTCCTGCCTGCCCTGGCGGCCAGCGAGCCCTGCTACACCGCTGCGCTGCAGCCTCCAGGAGCGCACGCAGAGCCCGGATTCTCTCTGTGCTTAGCTCTCCGCGACCCTGTGGCTGTTCATCCCTTTGCAAGGCATCCTAGCTGCATTGAACTTTGCAAGCTCACGGTCCAGTGAGGCGAACCCTGTCTGGGAGCAGGTGAGAACCACGCCCCCAGTTATCGTGACTTCCGGTGCAGGTGCCGCCCGAGCCTGCGCAGAGCCAGGTGGTCTTGGTTAAATGCGCAGCTCCCTGCCGCGGCCGCCCCGGCCTGTGTCCCCGGGCTCTGCTGCTCCCTGCACCCCACCAGGTGCCGTCCCTGATTGGAGTGCACCCAGCAGGACAAAGACAAACGTTCCTTTCCGCCGGGCCGCGTCCTCCTAAGCCTTCCCGGAAGCTGTCCTTTTAGGGGAGCTATTCCCCAAATCCCCTCGGCCTCCATGGGCAGCTGGTGATGGAAGTCCTGTCCTCCGTCCACCCCCAGGGACGGTGCCGGGAGGCTGCTCCAGCCTGGGCGGGTGGTTGACCCAGGGCTGCATCGGGTTCTGAGGGGGAGCCGGGGTGGAGCTCAGCCCCCCAGGCAAGGCCGTGGGGTACACTCCTGCCGGGAGGGGCTTGCCCAGCACGAGTCGGCCATTCGGGCCCAGCCGGTCACTCCGCGGGGTCCGTTAGCAGAAGCAGACTGCTAGACGCTTTCTGCGGCACTGCTTCCTGTCGCAGCCCGGGGCTCACCCGGCTGTGGGGAAGACCTGGGCGTTCCCCCATCGCGCCGGCCTCCTCCTGCTGTACCCCGGCCGGCTGTCCTGCTGTCCTGAGTTGAGCTCAGCAAGTCCTGGTGCGGAGCGCGTCTGGGCCAGGCGGGGCTCCATGCGGGGACTTCCTGGCTCCCTGCACAGGGCGGCCTCTCCAGGGAGGCCATTGATGGAGCTTGAGTCGGACAGCGGTGCCTGCACTCGGGAAGTGGAGGGGTCCCTGCTGCAGGGGCCTCAATTTTCCCTGGGGAGACGCACGAGGACACGCGTGTTTATTAGAGAAGACTCTGGAAGACATTTGATTCACAGTGCATCCTGGGTTCTGGCTGAGTACTGTCCACAAGGCACAAAGTTGCACAAGGAAGCCAGTGACAGCCTCCACCTGACCCCTCCAGACCCGCTGCAGGGCCCCCAGGCCGGCCTCCCCTTCCCTCTCACTGTGGCCTCTGGTTGTGCCCGGTCCCTTCTCCCTGAAGGGCACCTCATCCCCGAGAGTGGCAGGCCAGACTGCACGTGTTCCCGTCACTGCCGTTGCTACCAAACATGGGAAAACCCGCCTCTGCAGGACACAAGGACGGACTCCCAAGGGTATTCCCTGGGACACCAGGCAGGGGCAGCGCCTGCAAGCACTGCGGGCGGAATTCACTTCCGAGGCTTCCGGGATGACTGCAGGGCAAACTTCAGAGGGCCCTTTGGGCCTGGGTCCTGGAAGAAGCATCCCCTACCCTGTGACCTGTCCCCCGGTGCCTCCGGGGCCGCACACACATGCACACACACCCAGAGTCAGGGGCCGGGAAGCTGTCACCTGGGCTGTGAGGGCAGCACCCACTGCTCAGCACGGGGTGAGGCAGGGGTCTGAGGGAGAACCGTCTGCAGCCGAGACGCCCGGGCCTTGGCCTGGGCTCCACATGTCCAGCACATGTCCACTCTGCACTCGCCCCTCACTGCTCACTCCGATGGCAGTGAGCCGTGTGACGCACCCCCGGGTCCACGGTGCAGGTCTGTGGAGGGCACTGGTGAGGAAGACGCGCAGGGTGTCGCCGGGCACCTCGCCGCCCCTGCCCTGGCTGTACAGGTGGCCTTGCAGCCTTGGGTGCACGCAGATGGTTTCCATGGCAGGAGAGAGCCCGCGCGACTCTGGGGTGGGGACTTCAGGAGTGGCGCGAGGTCCCATCACTCACCCCAGGATCTGCGCGGTGGCCGGGTCGGGAGCGTCCTCCTTGAGGGAGACGGGGGACTCCGCACAGTGCCATCCTGCCCACGTGCTGGCACCCTGCCTGGGTGGGGACCACACACCTCGCAGGGAGCCAGGGCTGGGGTGAGGCCCCCAGGTACCTGAGCTTCACCGCACTGCTTTGGGCCCTGGGATTTGACACGGCAGGAGGAGTTGGGTCAGTTCCCAAGGCGCCAAGGTGATAAACCACAAAACGGAGATGGGGTCAAAAACTGCAGAGTGCCTTCGTGTTTTCTCAGTGTGTTACAGTGACAGAAACTGCCGTACTCCCCCTCAGAGCGCCCCCTCTCTGGGGACACCCTGCCCCCATCCTTCTGCGCTTCCAAGCCGGTCCAAGGTTGCTTTTGTGAGTTTGCTGTTGGCCCGGGCCTGGCTGCCTCAGTGTCCCGAGTGGACGGTTCGTGTTATTCTGACTTGGGGAGGAGCCAGACCCAGATCCCGTGCCGAGGACCCGCCCGCCATCGTGTTATCACGAGCCCGCCTCTCGATGGGCGGCAGTGGGCAGCCGCACGCGCTGTATTGCGGTAAGAACTCCTAGAGACACTCAGGAAAGGGGAGCCCGGAACTGCGTCAGAAAGTGGCGAGAATGGGGCGTCAGCGTGTTCAAAGCTGGGGAGGATTTTAGGGAGATCCACGGCAGTGTGTCTTTTACTGAAATAAACTTTTGAAATTCAAACATTTGCCATAAGTTTGGTTTTTTTCGTTTGTTTGTTTTGGTACCAGAATTGAACTCAGAACCTTGCACTTGCCAGGCAGACGCCTATGCCGCGGGGCTAAATCCCCGGCCCCAGCTTTCACCATGCATTTGGGCCATCGTTGGCGCCCATGGCTGAGGGCTCAGCACATAAAAGCCCAATGTAAAAATCAAATAAAAAATCAAAGTCCAGAAGTGGGCTCACACCCGCATGCCCATGGGCCTGTTCCTGGGTCTGCCGTGCCTCTTCCCTCGCTGCTCTGAGGGTCTGGCGGCCGGGGTGAGCTCGGCTTCGCCCAGGGTAGGTCCCACCTTCCTGCCTACTCAGCCGCTCCTGAAAGTCGCAGGTTTCACGGTGCCTGGAACGGCAAGCGGAACAACCCGAGAGCTGCTGGCGGTGCGGCAAGCCCTGCTCCCCACGGTGGCCCCCGCCGCCCTTTCCCACGCTGGCGTCCTCCGTCCTAGCAGGGCCCGGGGGCCAGGCTTGCTCCCGCAGACTTGGGGAAGGAGACGCTGGAAGCCTCCCCAGACGCCCTGAGTACTCCAAACGACCCCTCTGCCTGAGCTTCCAGAGGGCCGGAGGGCGGGCTGGCCCACGGCACCCCGGGTGGATCGGCCTGGGCAGCGTGGCCGGGCACCATGGCGCCGGTTATCGAGGTGTTAGCTTCATCCGTGTCTTTTCCTGAATCCCTCCTGGGACCAAGCGCTGAGCAGTCCGGGGAGTCTAAGCACCCTGATTCTACCTTAAAACTCAGCCTGGTTTCTCTCTCTAAAATAGACTATTATTCTGCTGCCTCAAAGTGGATTCTATCTTCCATTCTATGTAGGGCGATCCACTGTCGCGGCCCCATAACGGGCGGTCTCAGGGCACAGGTCATACAGCTGCAGGTCGGTCGGGGGGGCCGTGGCCCTGACACAAGCCGGGCCTGCTCACCTCTCCTGCTCCTGTGCGGCCACCGCGTCTGAGGAGAAGGAAAATGCTAGCTGGGGAAAAATGCCGGAGACGATTCGAGGAGGTCCCAGAGGTCAGCTCTGGCACCACACCAGCCAAGCCCCCAACTGTGACTCTCACCCAGAGCGACCCGACCCATGGCCCCCAGCGACTCCTGAATCCCAAGGCCAACACAGCCGCTAATCCCAAGCCGGGCACCACTGGCTCCACAGGGAAAGCTGTAACCCCGAATGGAAACGCACCCATGGAAAATACCATGGAAAAGTCCACACAGAGACGCGTGTGACTGCAGAGCTGTAATTACGGCGCCGCTGTCAGGGTTTCCACTGGACGTGGTCTCAGTCTTGCAGCACAATTTTTTCCAGCTGCAGTGACAGGCGGGTTTTCAGCCCACCAGGGGTTTCCCGACGCGTTTACACTTTGGCAAGGCTGGGGGGATGAGGCTGGAAACAGAATAAACAGTATGGACTTTTGTTCTTAGTGCGGCCTTTCAACCGAAACTAGGAGAGCACAGAAACAGTGGGACAGCCAGCCACACGGCATGGGGTGCACGCCTGTCACCCCAGCACTCTGGGAGGCTGAGGCAGGAGGACGACGAGTTCAAGTGCAGCCTGGACAACTTAGTGACTGGACGAGACCCTGTCTCAAACTGTAAAAAGGGTTGGGGGTGGAGCTTGGCGTGAAGGCTCTGGGTTCAAACCCCACACCACAAAAAAGTGGGGAAAGAGAGGAAGAAGGAGAAGGGAAGGAAGGAAGGAAGGGAGGAAAGGAAGGAAAAGAAGGAGCCACCCAAAGATGAACGAAGATATCATGTGGACCCTAAGATTCCGGATTTAAAAACAATAGTTTATCTTCTACTTCCTTTTAGAAATGAAGCATTCTTGTGAAATTGTTTTGCTTTGGTTTCTTACTTTCCTTTTGTTTAAAATTAAAAAATAAGCCGGGCGTGGTGGTGCACACCTTTAATCCCAGCACTCGGGAGGCTGAGGTAGGCAAAGCGTTGTGAGTTCGAGGCCAGCTTGGGCTACAACACGAGCGCAAGGCCGGCCTAAGCTACATAGTGCGACCCTGCCTCAAAAAAACCAGGGCTGGGAGTTTGGCTCAGTGCTTTAAGCGCCTGTCTAGGCAGGCGCGAGGTTGTGAGTTCAATCCCCGGTGCCGCAAAAAAAAAAAAAAACAAAAAAAAAAAATTAGAAAATAAAAATTAGAAAAATAACATAAAAATGAAGCGTTTGATTAAAAAGCCAGCAGTCCCTTCTCGTCCCGTCCTGCACTGCGCCCGGCGCTGAGGAACGCGCGTGGGCCCTGTCTTGGGGGAAAGGGGCACCGGGAAGACCAAGCAGGAAAAGAGCCGGGGTTCTCTCCAGGGGGACGGGTTCAGATGGGGCCCCCGAGCCTCTGGCCCCTTCTGTGGCCCAGGGTGCCATCCGGGCCGGGCTGCGTGGCCAGGTTCTCACGTGCTCCCCGGCCACGCGTGTGAGCTGTGGAACCCGGGACCGGGTCCTTGTGCTGTTCACGCCCAGGCCCCAGCCGAGCACCCTCACTGCGGGAAAGGCAGAGGGGCAGGGGTCCTGCGTGGTCGGCGTCCACCCCGGGCCCTGAGCGAGGCCAGGAGCGAGGGGCCTCGCCCCACCCTGCCCGCCTGCCCTGCTGCCCGCAGGCCCAGTGCCAACGCACACACCTCGGGGCACCCCAGCCCAGCCTGGCCGAGGGTTTTACGGTCGGAGCTTCAGCGCAGTCGCACCACGCGGGGTCCATCTGTGGACGGGGCTCACAGGGCCCAGAGGGACGAGGCCCATCCAGAGTCCTGAGCGGCGGACACAGCCCCGCCGCAGGTCAGCAGGCCCACGGGGTGACGGGCCAGCAGCTCCCCGCCCTGGGCCGGGTCGGTGCGACGAGGCCCGGGCTGGCCGCGTGGTTTGAACCGCAGCTCTGCAGGGGGTGGGGCTCGCTGGCCGCCCCTCGTCACACGTCCTGAGGATTCGGACAGCGACGCTGTCCCCAGCAGTCGGGAATAACGCCGTTCACCTGAGTCAGGCGGACGCAGGCCCGAGCTGCGCTTCCTAAGGTTCTGAAAACGCACAGGACTCGTCATTTAACGTCAGGAACTGTCAGGACGACCCGGGGTGTGAGGGGCGCGGCCGCCCGCCCGCCCGCCTTCCCCTGCTGCTCACGTCCCGGGGACGCTGAGCCGTGATTCCAGGCCGCAGCAGCGGGGACGCGCGGACCGGCCCGGTGACCCCCGGGATGCACCCCGCTGTCCCGGCCGGGGGCACCCAGAGCCCGGGGCCCGCGCGCACGCAGTGCGGTCGCCAGGTGGCGCTCGTCCCCTCCCAGCGCTCACCGTGCCCGGGTCACGGGACGCGGGATTTGCTCTCCGAAGCACAGACCCGGGGTTCGGTGGCCGAGCCGCCCGCCCTGTGCAGAGCTCTGCCGCGCACCACGTACTGCGTTTCCTCAGCAGCGTCCTTGTCTGCCCCCGCCGGCCGCGTGGGAGGGCGCGTGAGGTCGGTCCAGGCTCCGGGGCAGTGAAGTTCACCGCTTTCTATGCTGGCCGGGCGAGCGTGCTGCTGAGGCCCAGCGAGCTCCTGCTCCAGAAGCTGAGCAGGCTTGCTGGGATCAGGGCCGCTCCAACCGCAGGGGCCCGGGTCCGGGGCCGCAGGGGACCTGTGAGCGGGGCTCCCTGGGCCGCGGTCACCTCCCGCGCCTCTTCAGGGACAGAGCGCTCAGGAATGGGGCTCGGGTGCTGTGGGTCTGCGCATCCCCGCGCAGGGGAGGGCTCCTCATTCTGTGCAGCACGAAGCTACTCCACGCTTAGGGAGATGCACCAGGCCACGAGCAGAGGGGGCAAACTTAGCTGCCCACCGCAGGGAGGAGGTGCCAAGTCTGACCTTCTGGGAAAGACAAAGGAGCGAGCAGAAGGACCTTCGGTCCTCGATCAGACAGTCAGTTAGTGGGCCGCCGTGGGGTGGAGGAGGAGCAGGTGGAGGAGGGGTGGAAGGCAGAGACTGTCACGCAGGTCACCGTGCATTTGTGTGGAACGGGAGCAGCCCCTGTGCAAACCATGTCGCAGGTGTCCCGCATGGGGGTGTTGACAGAGCCCTGGGTTGTGGGTGGTCTCTACCCACCTGCTCAATTTTGCTGTGAACTCAAACTGCTTTAAAAAATAAATCTTGCCTGGCATGGTGGCACACACCTGCCCAGCACTTGGGAGGCTGAGGCAGAAGGATTGTTGTGAGTTGGAGACCAGCCTGTGTTACAAAGTAACTCAAGGCCAGCCTCACCTACATTGAAAGACTCTGTCTCAAAAAGAACAAAAGAAAGAAAGAGAGAAAAAAAAGAAAAGAAGGAAAAAAGGAAAGAAAGAAGAAAGAAAGAAAGAAAAAGAAAGAAAGAAGAAAAAAAGAAAGGAAAGAAAGAGAGAAAGAAAGAAAGAAAGAAAGAAAGAAAGAAAGAAAGAAAAAGAAAGAAAAAAAGAAAGAAAGAAAGAATCTAAGCCAGCCATAATGGTGCAAACCTCTAATCCCAGCACTGGGAGGCTGAGGCAAGAGGATGGCAGATTCAAACCCAGCATGGGCAATAGTGATTTAGTGGGACCCTGTCTCAAAATATAAAAGGTCTAGGGATGCAGCTCTGTGTGAAGGCTGTGGGTTCAATCTCCAGTACCACAGATGAAGCATCTTTTAAAATTTCGTAGCGACGCTGTCTCAGCCACATGCCAAGCCGACCCCCCTGCTTTGGGGCATTCAGTGAAACACCGTGTGAGCCAAGGCGAACGCTGGCCCCGGTGCCGACGCACTGTGCCCTCGGACTCAGCGGCCTGCTTGGGGAAGGGTTTTACAGTCGCAGCTCTGGCAGGGTGGCAGCGAGGACCCAGAGGCCTGAGCTCCCCCAGGCGCCCCTAACCGGCCTGGGGTGCGGAGTTCGTGTTCCTCCAAACCCGCGGTCCTGGGAGCAGGGGTGGCTGGCGCATGGGGTAGAAGCGAGGACAGAGCGGGGAGCCAGGTTCAGTTCCTGCTGCATCCTGGCCAGCCTGGCCGGTGGCTTCAGCAGTGCCTTGGCCTCCTGCGGGACGTTCCCACCCCCTGGCGCCATGGCGAAGGCGACGGCCGCGTCTGCGGACTGTGCGGGCGGCACGAGGCGCGGGCAGCCAGCCTGTGGGCCGGTGTCCCGGGCAGCGGAGGACGGCAGAGGACGGGTGGGGAGGGGTGAGCCGTGGGGGGGTCCGTGACCTTCCGAGTCACCGCAGAGGCAGGTGCTTTCTCCTGGCCGTGGGAATCCCGCAGCCGCCCTGTCCTGTCCTGTGCCCCCCGGGGGGCTCGACCCAGACGGGCCAGGAGAAGCCCGGCCTCCCCCTCGTCACAGGCCCCTATGCACCAGGACCTCTGCCTGCGGATCTCCCTGGGCAGCTGAGAAACTCCCAGGCGGTCCCATGGGTCAGAGGTAAAAGAAAAGCGCTTAGAACTTTCTCTGGTTGAAAAA
>RJWM01031131.1:0-22740 GCA_004363535.1 Dasyprocta punctata
CAAGAAGGGGATTATATTCCAAAAACATGAAGAATTCAATAGTTGAAATTAAGTAATCCAATCAAAAATGGGCACATGACCTAAACAAACATTTTTAAAAGAAAATATGCAAGTGGCCAACAACTATATAAAATATGTTCAATATCATCATTTTCAGAGAAACACAAATCAAAAGCACAGTGCAATATAATCTCATTCCACTTTGAATGCTTGTTATCAAGAAGAGGAAAAACTGCTAGCAAGAATGCCAAAAAAGAGGAACTATCATAACATTAGTACGAACCATCTAGTAGAACCATTATAGAGTTTTCTGAAAAAAAAAAAAAAGTAGAAATAGAACTCCAATATAATCCTGCAATCCTTTGCTGAACAGACTTCTAAAGGAAATGAAATTAGCATATGGAGGAGATATCTGCACTATCATGTTTATTGTAGCATTATTTACAGTAGATAAGACATGGCACTAATCCGAGTGTCTGTTTTTGAATAATTGAAGAAAATGCAATATGTATTGAATATACATTCAACATATTATTCAGTTATAAAATAATATGGTATAGAAATACCATACAAAGATAAAAAGAACATAGTTTTATAATTTTCATTGCAGCATTATGAATAGAACTAGAAGTTATTTTATTAAAGTGAAATGGAATCGAGTACAGAAAAGTAAGTCTTTGCTCTCATTTATACATAGTAAGTGCCCAACTTATGAGCATTTCAGTTGTAAACTTTCACAGATATGAATAGACCTCGCATTCTGAGCCTTCGTAAATGCAAACAAATTGTAAAAAGTATCTTATGTTATTTATAGATGTAAAAATTATCTTATGTTATTTATATTTTATTGTACTACTGGAGCAGAACTCTTTCATAAGTTGGGAACTTATTTTATGGTAATTTAAAAGTGGCCTAATAGAAAGTGACAGTAGGTTAGTGGTTACTAGAGACTCAGATGGGTGTGTGGTGGGGGAGGATGTATAGAAAAAGTGCAATTGGACAGGAATAATAACTTCTAATGTTCAATAAGTAGTAGAGAAACTCTGACATAATTAACTGTATAGTTCAAAATAGTTTGCAGATGGAATTTGAATATTCTCAACACAAAAAATGATAAATATATCTGATAATAAGTATGTCATTCACCCTGATATGATCAATGCATGTATATATGTACTAAAATGCCACATTTTAGCTGGGCGTGGTGGTGCACCCCTCTAAACCCAGCACTTGGGAGGCTGAAGTAGGTGGAGTGTTGTGATTTCTAGGCCAACTTGGGCTACAACATGAGAGCAAGGTTAACCTGAACAGCATAGTGTGACCCTGTCTCAAAAAAACTAGGGCTGGGAGTTTGGCTCAGTGACTTAAGTGCCTTCCTGTCAGGTGCAAGGTTGTGAGTTCAATCCCTGGTGCCACAAAACAAAAAACGAAAAACAAAACAAAAAAAAAAAGAAAGAAAAGCCACATTTTACCCTTTAGGTGTGTACATTTATTAATTTTTTAACAATTTTTTTATTTGTTTTGGTACTGAGGATCGAACTCACAACCTTGTGCCTGCCAGGCAGGCACTTAAGTCACTGAGCTAAATCCCCAGCCCTATTTTTGAGACAGGGTCTCACTATGCAGTCTACACTGGCCTTGAATTCACTTTGTAGCCCAGGCTGGTCTCGAACTCACAACAATCCTCCAACCTCAGCCTCCCAAGTTCTGGGATCAAAGGCATGCACCACCACGCCTGGCTAAGTATGTACATTTACTATGTATCAATTGAAATAAAAATACAATCTTAAAAGAAACAAAATATGTATTAAAATTTCAAGATTTTTTCTAACGGTAACCTTTCCAAATCATGAATAGTGGATGAATTTAGTAAATAGACCATGTTACCTATTATCTATGTATCACAAATTATTTCAGAATAAAATTTTCATGTGGGATAATGCCACTCCTTCAAACATAAACCCTTTATTCCCTGTTTTATTCCAAACGTCCTGGTCAAACATGATCCATCAATAACTACTTCTGTGTACCACACTCAAATGACTTTTACACAAAATTAACAACATCATGACTAAAACTATATTTTCCTGGCTAGTTGATGAGTATGCCATTTGGGACAGAGCAAAAAGACTTCCTGAGGTCAAGCTCGATTATACTTACTGTAGATTGATGAAATCTAGCCCATTATTCTGTCATAGTACAAAACACATTGGTTTGACAATGATTTGTACTCAAGTCGTGCTATTTATATCTGAGCACTTTGTTATCCTCAACGGGTTTGTGAACTGGCCTATGGACAATAACAGACAGTACTTTTTCCCCTTAAGTTAAAGTAAATAGACTGTGGTATAAAGCACATTTTTTCTCCTTTAAAAGGTTGTTTCTTCTTCTTGCTAAAATGTATGAAAATAATAATCAGAATGTAAACTTCCTTGAGATTCTAACTGTATTAATATATTTTATAGTGAAATGTTTTAATACATATAAATTCATATATTAAATCAGATACTTCTGTACCCTCTCTGCTGATTATTTTATAATAGCTAGTTGAACAAAGAATCCTAATTTTCAAATCCATCCTTGGAAATTTGATAGTTACCTACAAACTGATTAGAATGGTCAATCCTCATGGTGTTTATTGTACAATGTTCTTGTAAAAGATGCTTATGAAGTGATTGGCCTTTTCTTTTAACATTTATTGCTCTGCACAACTGAGTGTATTTGTATTACCTCTGAAGGTAGCTGAAATACAACTCAGGTTAAATGAGTTGTTAACAAGTTATTTTCATTGAATTGTTTTTGTTTACAATTAAAATCCATTGCTTTCTTAATCATTTTTTATTTTCTTATGGTTAATGTCACTGATATAGCCATTAGAGATTAGAATAACATTAGTAAATTTGAATATGTTAAGTAGCCCACTACAAGACAAGTATATACTGTATACATTTAAAAATGTATTTCAAAATTATAAAAATTTAACTTCTTCTCAGAAGCTCAATTTCAGAATCCACAACAATCTCTTTCAAAGCATATATATTAAACAAAAATTCATGTTCAGGTGAAAACTGACCTTTTTTAGCATACTTCAATAGCAATAAGTATTTACAAAACATATGTCAAATGTGTGATTATCATTTTTAACTCTACATATTTGAAAATATTCACTCTAATTTTTTCTTAGTCCTTAGCCTTAGAAAGCCATTACTACTTGTTTTCTCTTGTTCTGCCTTTAAAATAATCAGTATATTGAGGTAGAATGCAAATGTATTTAATCCATTTTCTTTACTTTAAAGAGAAATAAGACAAACCAAAACAAATCAGAACAAAGCAGATCAGAACAGAACAATGCGAGCAACACAGGACTTCAAAACAAGACCCCAGGAAATCAACAGTGGCTCCCATAATGACTTTTGTTTTTCTGAAATAGTTGTCCATATCTAAATGCATTTAATACTACACTCAAATGAAGACACTAAGCCATATAGTGGGTCAATGAGTTTTTTTTCAGTTACATAGTACCAAGATTATTTGACTATATAACAATAACCATAGAATTCAAAGGTTTTTATTTATCTTTTTTTCCTAAAGGTAAGTGACATATTATGATGCTTTTCTTTTCTACCTGACCAAACTGTATAGGAGTGTTTACCATCATCTGTTTTTTGTGAGGACATTAAGATTTAGTGCATCCTAACTGAATTTTTTATTTTTGCTGATTCAGCTTGTGCTACAAAAAAAAACAAAAAAAAACAACAAAAAAAAAAACCAATTCAATGAAAAGTTCTATTCAAATACATGATTGTATTTGTTTTATTGTAGAGATTTTATTTGTATCACATATCAGTAATAGTTTGTACTAAGTATCAACCATACAAATGTATGAAAGTAAATCATGATCTAAAAATTGTGCGTTAAATCACAACAGGGTGTGGTAACACACACCTACAATCCCAGCACTCTGGGAGGCTGAGTCAGACAGATCAAAAGCTTGAGTCCTGTATGGACAATAAGATCCTATTTTTAAAAATAATTTAAAAATGAATAAATAAGTAAATATATGTATGTATGAAGACCTTGGTTCCAATTAAGCAAAATTCAAACAATAAAAAACTAACTAAATAATTAAAACAATAAACAAAAACATCATGACAGGAGTACAAAAAGTCTGTCAAAAATAAAAGAAAGAACAAAACCTCCCAAGATTAGCATAAGAACAGAGTAGAGTGGAGAAGATTTTTACAGTGTTGATTCCAAAAGTTTGTCTAGTAAACTTTTAGAATTAGAAATCATAACCATTATATGGGTTGTATAGATAAGCAAATTTAACTCAATTTTCAATCAAATGACAACAAAAAAGAGAAATTTATTTGAGGCCATGAGACGAAAAGTAAACAAACCAACCAACAAAAAACAAACAAACAAAACTGAACTGAGTTCAGAAAATTTGTTATTTTGTGAGCAATTGACATTGCTTTTCCATTCATGTGTTTTTGATTTGTTTGTTTGTTTTGGGTACATCAAGAGACTATGTTTACTGAAACATGAAAATAACTGGGCCTTGTATAAATATATAAAAGCAAAGTTAAGGCAGAAAACGCTATTACTCAAATATCTGCTGAAATCACTGTTTAACAGAGTGTTGCACCACTTCCTATTTTGAGACCAGCTTGGTGACTGGCCAAGGAATGCACTTCAGAGTTGTTTCATGACCTCAGGAATAAGATAAAGGTTAGTTTCCTAGAATCTAAAGAGATTCTCCTATTTCCATGTGGAAACAGGTAGCTAGTAGATATTAGAAATTAATACAATTTAATGATTGCGATGTTAAAAAGACAAACTAACATTTCTCAGTGAAGACTAAATAAAAATCTGCTCCAGGAAAAATAGGGACTCTATATTAAACGTTGATACAATAATATTTACCCCTTTTACATAGCTTGCACATAGTTTTTCAAGCTGAATTAATTATTTCTGTATCTTTGAAGATGGTGGATAGAGCTTTATTTCTGAGATTTCTAATTTAATTCACCTATTTTCCCTCTCCTCTAGAGCAAAGTGGACAGGTGTAAAATTAAGGATCTTGTTTTGTACAGATGGAAAGGTGCTCAAATGATTTGTTCAAAGTTTTTCTTGTTTGTCTGATTCAGATGCCATGTATTTCTCATGAAAACAATGATGTGAAATTTCTTTATTGTTGTATGAAACTACTATGGAGTAGGCTGTTATTTATTTGTAACAAAGCAATTTTTACTCTGTTCTTTCTATTGACACATATCAGTGACATTCATAAACTGAAGATCATTACTTGGCATTTAAATTCCTGTACTGTATGTTGTAGGTGTTAAGGGAAAAGGGATTTTTGCCTACATTGCCCTAAACTCATTAGTTACCTGATGTTCAGAGATATACAAGTCTCACAGGGTAAATGAGCAAATTTTAAAGCCTGAGATAATTTCAACAGGCCAAATTCTGCAAGTTTAATGTGTATCTTTTGGATAAAATATTACAGAAAATTAAAGTTGAAGATGTTTCACATATATACTGCTTACTTGAAATTTGAAGAAATAATTTCTAGGTCATTGGTATCAGGATAGGAAAGCCAGTGGACCATCTAAAAGAAAGAGCATGCAGCATGGTATTAACTAGACTACCTCATCAAAATGGATAAATATTTTGTCCTAAAACTGCAAGTCCAGGAATCGACTTGTTATCTATCTCATTATTTCCAACTTGATTAAATTTGAATTGGTTTACTAATAATACCAAACTATCTAAATAGACTCAAAGACCGATTTGCTCATATATCCAGATACTGCGACATGCTATTAATGCTAAGATCCTAAATCATAACAAAATGAAAAAGAACAAGGATTCTAAAGAATACCTTTCATTGACTTCCTGGAGTAAGTACACTGCATCTATTTCTATCACAAGCAGTGGGTAGTGACTTAGAGCCTGAATTTTATAGTAAGACTGGCTAAATTTTAAATCCTGGTACTGACACATGTTCATTATAGGACTTCGATTTTGGTTAATTTGCTGATAATCTTTGTATGTTAATTTCATTGTCTATAAAATGAAGCTAATGCTGATCATCTTCAGCTCGACAATTGTTATAAAACAAATGTTGACTTTCATTAACTCACATGTAAATTCTTGTATGATACAAGCATTTAGCTCTGTCTTGAGTAAATAGTGGTGAATGAAAGAGGCCAGTTTTCTTCTCCGCTAAAGTGAACAGTGGAAGGACAAATGACAATTAATCATATACATAACAAGTAATTAAAAATTACAAGTTCTATTAAGCAATGAATAGAGTCCTGTGAATGCCAAGAATGGAAACAATCTGCTTTGGATAATTTGGTTGTGGAACAATAATATTTGAAGAGAAACTGAAAATACAAAGTAGAACCAGTTTTCCAACAGTGGTAAGAATGAGACCCTCAGAAAACTCATTTATGTGTCAAGCATTTGAGTATTCTTAGTCTTAGAATTTTTTAAAGACTTAAAAGATCACTTTGTCTAGACTTGGTTAAAGAAAGGAAAGAATGAGAGCAAACAAGAAAGGATAGAGCAAATTTAAACTGAGTGTCTCTTGTTCTGCTGTATATTGTAACAATTTGACACTAGCTACTATGTTGCACATTGAGGCTAGGAGGAAGACTAAGAATGGCATACTGCGTAAATACATGCAAGGGGTACATAGAAAAATTTGCACATGCCAACCAATAAGTAATAATTACTATTACTTAAAAAGCATTTTATATATAATTGAAATTCCACAACATTATCAGTTAGTTAATAGACTATTAAGTCTTCAAAAGGTCAAATTATCAGTCGTCTTGTCTCTTGTTACAAGAATCTTGAGTACATCTAGATAATTTTATACAATTTTATATTGGCTGTATTAAAATTAACTATAACTCACAAAAAGAGTATCCTGTACCCTGCATCCTGCATTTCAATTCATTAATTCATTTCCAGGAGTCCTCATTTCATTCTTCATAGCCATTGTTTCCTTCTTGCCTCACTCAATTATCACTGTGTAGCAGAAGATCATCCTTTTGGAAGTATAGCCAATTTCTCATAACTAAAAATGAGTATTTTTCTCAGTTATAAATGAAAAGAAAGGTATTTGAGTGATCATTTTAGCAGAATCACATGGAAATGACAAAGCAAAGTATTAGAAACATAGGTTAAATTGTAATAAAAACACACAATTAGGCAAATGTGGCTGTTATTATTAGTTTCCATAGGGTTTTAGGTTTAAGCAGATCATTTACAAATCAACTAATATTTAAATTTATTGTATTTTTTCATGATACTATAGATTTGTATTCAGAATAGAATTGTAATAATTTTCTTAATTTTACTATCAAGATTTTAGAAGCATTAAAGTAATGCTACCTCAAATCTTTTAGAATATTTTTAAATATCAAATATACGATACATAATTTTCCCTTTGATAATTATTTTCTTTTCACTAATGCCATTAGTTCCCTTTTCTGAAAGGTTAATTAGTGAGTGGTTTTCTTTCCTTTTTGATTCTTTGATGGCCTCACTCATTGTCATTTTCCTTCTCATTATGAAACTACTATGGCAGTCTTGAATTTTCCACTAATAATTACTGTTATCTGGGTAGATACCATATTAAATTTGCATAGAAACCATACTTCTCAAGACTTCATTATAAAATGACTCCAAATTCTCTACCTTCTGATTGACAATGGTTCTTGTGTCTTTCATAAAATTTTTGTAGGAGAGAAGATGCAGAAGTGGAAAAAAATGATCATTATCTGTGTCTGCGCTGTATGCTTATTATATAGGGTAGTTTTAATGGTCTCCTTATGTCCTTGGAAAAATCAGCAAAGCATTGTGGGGAAAACTGTCCCTTCATGATCCAAGATAGTTTTTTTGAGTCCCTCTTTTTATGTCCTTCAGTTATATCTGGCACTTTAAAATTGGTTTTCTTTGTTTTTTTTTTCTTTTTATAAATTACACTATATATGAGGAGATAACACTTTCACAAAAGCACAAATTAAACAATAGCTTAATTTTCTGTTATATTCTCTTGTCAGTTTTTATAGATTGAAGCAAAACTCGGCTAAATTTGCCTTAATTATCTCCTCTCCATTACTTTGCCTACTCCCTGTCTTCTTAACTCCTTTCTGAAATTCAGATTCTTTCTCTGCTAGAAGCCACAGTACAGTTCTATCATCTTGTTTATAAAGATTTATCTCCAGATTTTAAAAAATCCTGTATTATTGTTATAGACAACTAAATTAGATAAAAAATTTTATAGGCAGTCAGTTAGGGCTAGGTCCTCAAAGAAGCCAATGCCTAAGACCAGATACCTTGCAACTTTGGGGGAGACAGAAACCTCCTGCTGTGGGCCAGACCTCAAGACAAATGATAAAACAAATGCACCCACTTACTTTCTAAGGATAAGCATCAGGGACTGATATTCTAAATAGGTAATCATCACCTTGAGGAAAACAAAAGGAGCCACTATCCCAACCCCCTACAGGAAATGGTCCTGTTCTGTATTTATGCCCACTTATATGTGACTTGCTTCCCCATTTGATCCTGATTTAATCAATTTTATCTGAGTTACCATACTCATAATCCTATTGGTTGACCATAGTTCTGTCCTACCTCATGTACACCTTGTGTTGTCCCATTTCCCCTCCCCCTTGGTCCCACCTCACCTGTGGTTTGCCCTTATAAAAACCCTGAAAAAGGCAGAGTCCTTGGCAGCCCATTCAGGACCCCTTCTGTCTCTCTCTTGGGCAGAACTTTTCTTTGTCTCAATAAATATACTCCACTCTTAACCTCCCTTGTTCCTAAAATTCATTCCTCAATTTTAGAGAACACGAACTCAACTCATATGCTATATCTAGCAGGTTGGGAGTTTCTTTTCCTTATGTCAGTACTTTAATTTTAGAGTTTACAAGCTAAAATGTTTTTACTGTACCTAAGTGACAACAATAATATAATAATATACAATATTTATACATACTTCATATTCAGAAACTTTTTAATTAAATAATATAGTATTAGTGGAGGAATTTCTGCATTAATAAATAAAACAGCTTTATTTAAAACTGTATGATATGTATGTTAGAGATCTTGAAAAGTGAACTATAACTGCAATTTCAAAAAAGTAAGTGGATTATCTTCAATCTATTAGTACCAAAGTATCAGCTGTTTTTCATCGTCTTTTGAATTTTCCCTCATTTTTCTATTGTCAGTCAACAAATATGTATTAATTGTCTGCTCTTTGCTATTCACTGTTGGTGAGAAGGAATAAAAAAATAACTAAAAGAAAAATATAAAGAACACACACAGTCGGGGATTTAGCTCAGTGGCCTAAGCACCTGCCTGGCAAGCATGAGGTTATGAGTTCAATTCCCGGTATGAAAAAAAAAAAAAAAAAAAAAAGGACTACATACAACATTAATTTTATCATGGCTTCTTCCAAATATGGAAATACTACAATACACATAGT
Source organism: Dasyprocta punctata (assembly GCA_004363535.1). Taxonomy (NCBI): domain Eukaryota; kingdom Metazoa; phylum Chordata; class Mammalia; order Rodentia; family Dasyproctidae; genus Dasyprocta; species Dasyprocta punctata. The sequence goes on from RJWM01031131.1 coordinate 9,512, forward strand.
ATTCTGAATCTTGAACAGTTTCCTAAATCTTGGCAGCACCACAGACAGCATGAAATACCAATTTCATTCCACTTCTCTGTCTGCTCAAGTTGCATTTAGTTGATGTGTAGCCCAGTTAGATTCTTCAGACACATGGCTTGTAGCACAGCTGAGACATGCTTGGACTATGGGACCTAGAGCTTTTTATTTTCTTACCTTTTTCCAGATCATAAACACATTGGTTAAAATAATAGCTTTATTGAGATTTAATTTATATATCAAACAATTCACCTATTTGAATTAAATAGTTAAATAGTTATTTGCAAAAATTCACAGTTTGCGTAACAATTACCACAATGAATGTTACAACACTCACATCACCCTGAAAATAAAGTCTCTACCTGTTATTCATTACTCAGAGCCCATGTCTGTAGGCAAGGCTACATTTCAATCCATAGATTTTCCTATCTTATAGCTATAATCATACACATATACAGCTTTTCACGATTTGATTTTTTTCTCTTGCCATAATGTTTTCAAAGTTTATCTATGCTCAGGTGTTAAAAAGGTAGGAAGTAAACAAAGTTGTGGACAGTAGGTAAGGAGATCCAAAAAGAAACAAATCATACAATCATTCACAGAAGCTTTCCCAAGAAGGTGCTATTTAAATTAGTGTGTTGGAATAAAGATGATGGAGATAAGCAGTAAAGAAGCAGAAGGAGAGTAATTTTAGGCAGCATCATAGGCATATTTATTTCTCTATCTTTATTGAGGTCATAAGCAAGTTTTTAAGAATTATAGCTTTATATATTTAAAGAACATGTATAAAGCAAGGAGGCAGGGAATAACAAGGCAGATAAGGTTAGAAAGTAAAGTAAAAATGGAAGACTGTCATGCAGTGAGAGCAACATGGTAGTTAGGTGACTGATCTTTCAAGATCTGTTATATAATTACAAAAACTTTTGCATTTTTTTCAGAATAGTGGGACATAAGGGAGGGAATTTAAGCCAAATTTGAACTCAAGAGGAAGATAATCATTTTTTTTCCCCAAGAAACTTCTCTGACTGTTATGGAGACTGATTAGTGGGGGCAAGTGTGGATTGTGATAAGCAATTAAGAAGTGATTACAAAAATCAAATAAAACATGAAACTTGTTTCATAATGAGACGATCAGAAGAATGTCTAGGCTAATTGTAGTAGAGAGAAAAAAGGAAAATGTTGAAGGAGAAATTGTCAAGAATAACTTGCTGAATTATAACAGCACTTTCTGATGTGTAACTATCAGCAAGTCTGTGGAAAATATCATAGTTCAACATTAGACATTGAATTTGAGTTATCTGTGGGTGCATTAGTCAGGGTTTGCTAGAAAACCAAGTGAATGTGTATGCAAAAATAAATATTCATAATGAGGAAATGGCTTACATGATTATGGAGTATGACAAGTACCAGAACCTAAAATTATGGAGTAAAACTTGAGACTTGCTAGAATTTAGGCTTGTTGATGTAATTTCAGAATGAAGAGCAAAAGACAGGAAACATAAGGAAACATAATATTTAAGTAGAAAAATGAAGTCAGGAAAAAGCCATTGAATAAAGTCTGAATAAAGGCAGTGAAGCATGAAGGATTTTTTTTTTATTCTGATGATGGTCTGACTTTGGCTCCCTGTGGCCTGCCAATTGATTGGTGGCACCCATGTTAGAAAAGGTGATTACCTGTATACAGCATATGAATGTAAATATTAAACTCATATAGAAGCCCCCTCACAAAAGCATCCAGAACAGAGTGAATTTCTGAGAAACCCAATTCTCAACCTACTCATGAAATCATCAGCTGGCTCCACTATTTCTTTCTCAGTGTGTGCATGGTCACTATGTGTGCTGTTACACGATGCTCAGCAGCTGGGACGATGCTAGTGTGGGTTGGCTCCCCTGCCATCAGAGAGGGCTCTTCATGCCACCACTGCATAACGATTGATGAAATGTCTCATGCTCAAGGCATCTTCTGTAAAAGGAATAACAGTGAAAAATAATCGCAACAATACTTGTCTTTACAGAAATGTTTTCACTAACACCCTTAAAGAAACTTTTACAAACTTTCCTAAGAGGAAAATAAGTCACTCAGTTTGATTGCCTAAATCTTCTTTAATGTGCTTTTTTTTCCCAGAATGAAAATAGCACAAAGTTTTATTGCACAGTGTAATTATAACTGGATAGATGATAATTATTTACTGTGTCCGTAAAAGCATGGCAATCCTAGGCATAAAGTTATACTATAAATATACAGTGATAAGTACAATATGATATTGGAAAACATAAAACAGAATCGTGGATCAGTGAAACAGACTAGAAGATGCACAGGGCCAGGGATATATCTCAGTGGTATAAACAACTGGCCGTCAAGTGCAAGGTACTGAGTTCGATTCCCAGTACCAAAATAAAAGGAAACAAAAACAAAAACAAAAACAACCTAGAAGATGTAGAAACAACTCCAGGCACACTCTTTGACAAAGGGGACAAATGTTTTCGCTGGAGACAGACTCTTCAACTAAGAGTGATGGGAAATAATACCCACATGCTAAATATTGAACCTAGATCCTATCTCTCAACATCCACTAAACTAAAACCAAAATGAAACACAGACCTAAAAATTAAAACAGAAACATTTAATCTGCTTAAAAACAAAATAGATGAAACTCTTAAGGACATAGGTATAGGCAAAGATTTCTGAACAAGAAATAAATAACAAGAATCAACAAATAGCGTATCAAATGAGGTCACAACAGAATGAAGAGACAACCTACAAAATAAGAAAAAAAATAACTTGCAGTTACTTCTGAGACACAGGACTAATGCTTAGGGCCAGTAATATAACTCAACTGAACAGTGCCTGCCTGGCAAGCACAAGATCCTGAGTTCGATTGCCAGTACACTCCGCCCCCACTCCCCCAATAAAACAGAACTAGTATTTAGAATACAGAATTAAAAATAGTTGGATGCCCCAAAATTTAAAGACACAGCCAAAAAATGGGCATCTGAAATAAACAGATACTTCTCTGATGAAGAAGTACAAAAGTCAATAAATTCGTGAAAAAATGTTCAACATCAAGAAATTCAAATTAAAACATTAATTTTACTTAAATTGAAACATTTCACTCTAGAAAGAATGGCTACCATCAAGAAATCAGCCAATAACAAATGCGGGTGAGGCTATCGGGAGAAAAGAACTCTTGTGCATTGTTAGTGGGTGTGTAAACTGACACAGCCACTATGGAAATAAAAATGGAGATTTTTTAAAAATATGAAAAGAGAAATTCCATTTGACCCTGTTATCTACTTTTCCATGTCTTCTCAAGTGAGTGAGACATACCATAGGGATGTAATCATGCCCTTGTTTATAGCAGCACAATGCATTATTACTAAATGTTGGAAATAGTTTTTAAGTCCGTCAATGCATGAATGGACAGAGAAAATATATTTATACACAATCAGGTACTTCTCTGATATAAAGAAAGATAAATGTGAATCATTCGTAGGAAATGAATGCAACTTGAGACAAGTATGATGAGCAAATTAAATCAGACACACAAGCTTAAATATCACACAAACTTTCTTTTATATGAAAAATCTCAATAGAAAAATAAAGTGCAAAATAAAAGATGACGCCGGTCACGGTGGCGCACGACTTTAATCCCAGCACTCGGGAGGCTGAGGTAGGAGGAGCATTGTGAGTTTGAGACCGGCTTGGGCTACAACGCGAGTGCAAGGCCGGCCTGAGCTGCACAGTGCGACCCTGCCTCAAAAAACCAGGGATGCGAGTTTGGCTAAGTGACGTAAGCGCTTGTCTGACAGGCGCGAGGTTGTGAGTTCGATCCCCGGTGCCACATAACAAAATAAATAAATAAGAAATAAATAAAAGACGAAAACAAGAAAAAAAGAGAAAATATAATTTAGCATGGAAAAATTGTCTAAGATTGTACCTTCACTTAGCATAACTGTCTTATGTGTTTTAGATATTTTTGCCTATTACTCTGGTGGTTAATCTACAACATATAATTAATTTTATAAGAATTTCTAAGATAAATAAATAAATCTAATGCTGATAAAATAAAATGAGATGAAGGAAAGGGAGAAAAAGAATTGAGATGTGTCATATACAGGTACTAGTTCTCTACAATGAAGATGATCACTATGTATTCAACCACATACTAATAAAAATTAAAAAGTAACAAAAAAAGATTATGAAGAAAAGCCTCCAAGTAAAACAGTACTAGTATTTTGGGAAGAACTTGTACTACTTTACTAGACAAGGAATAACAAAACCGTAAGTAAACCAAGAGTACAGAACAAATACTACCCAAATTAAATTGTGACTAAGTGCTTCTCCTGTAAAAGGAATAACAGTGAAAAATAATCGCAACAAATACTTGTCTTTACAGAAATGTTTTCACTAACACCCTTAAAGAAACTTTTACAAACTTTCCTAAGAGGAAAATAAGTCACTCAGTTTGATTGGCTAAATCTTCTTTAATGTGCAAAATAAAGTAGCCAGGCTGTTTCAATTTGTTTGGTTTATTTCCTCCCACACCCAGTCCAGAAAGCAACGTGCCCATTTATTTCAATATGCCAGCAATTACCAACCAGAGAATGCCTGTAATAAGACCATTAGTAACAAAAAGGCCGTGGCCCTTTTTCTCTTCTTATGCTGCTTCTAATGCAAGAGAACATTCCAAATACCAGGTCTAAGAATAGTTTTGAGTCAAACTAAAATGAAAGGCTTGCAGCAGGTGGTTATACCACCTGTTCCTGTCTTATTTCAAAAAAATAAAAAATAAAAAAATAAACAATCACCTCTTCAGACTTCCCAGCTGTGGTGAATTCAAGAGTGACTTTCAATGCAAACAAATGTTGAGAACAACTCTCTTTGATAGACTGAGTGAGTTAGGGAAAGTGATCATTCATAAAACACAGACAAAAGGAAGGGTTAAAAAAGACCCACCACTTTGAGCAGTAGGCAAAGGCTAAAGCCACCACAGGTGTGAATCTTAATGGTTGTTAATTAGGAAGCGCTTGAATAGAATAAGAAAACAGCAGGTGTGAGGTGTTTGTTTTTGCTGATGAAAGACCGGTGTAAATATTCCACTCCGCATAGGAAAGACGAGTTCATTTTTATTTTCTCTGTAGTGTAGACTTTGTTTCAATTAGCGCCAGATGATTATTCCCTTTTCTGATTCAACAAAGGTATAAATTCTCCCACCTCTAAATATTGCCAAGTAGAAAGTGCCGAGTGGCACATCTGTATTTGATTCACTCTGAGGAGAGGGCAATTTTGTGTGGATGGTTTAAAGAAAAGAGAAGAAAATTGTAACAGGCAACACTAAAAAGAAATTGAGATAGCCATGCAATTTTGTGTGGATGATGAATAGAACATCAGGGTTTATAGAGCTAACCTAACCTATAGCATTCTTGGATCTCTGACCAAATCAAAGTTTAGCTGAGATATTTTTTTTCAACTTCCAAGAAATAACACAGTACAGTTTCTACAGTCTCCTGTTTAATGTACTGATAAAGGCTTTTTATGTATTTATTGCTTTTTTTTTTAGGAAGAAAGAACTGTTAGTAGTAGTATAATTTCATTTGTAATGTTTCCTAGATTATTCAGACACATTTTTTTTCTGATAACATGAAGGAAATTGTCTTTCTTAGTTTTAAAATACTTTGTTATTATGCTAATCAAGTACAACTTTTGTATGAAATCCTCAGAATGATTCAACTGAAAACTGAAAAAGAAACCCTTTATCCACTTTCATATATGTGACTATGTGCATGTATTTAATTTGTTTCTTGGGATATCCTTTCATACATTAGTCATTGTCAGTATTTACAAAACAGATGATTTGAGTTCAAAGAATATGTACAAGCCAATTATGATTGTAGTCACATAATTATCAAATTTACTTCAAAATTATTCTATACTTATGTATTAATATTACTACTCTCTGAACAAGAGGCATAAGGAAGTCAAAGTATACTTGTAAAATGAATACCCTGGATGAATAAATGAATGACTTTCCCAACTCTTCATAATGCTTGAAGAGCAAAACATACAATCAGAATTCTCTTACCATTATCATTGTTGTTTGTATATGATAATCAGATTTTCATTGTAACTACACAAGAGAAATCATTTACTCAGTATGGAAGATAAATTTTAAAATACTTTTGAGGAGTTTTGTTATGTCCTAGTCTACAAAAAATTTAAATAATTTTAACCACTTTTTCTGTCGTGTATACTTTGTGTTTATGATACATTTATATGGCATTTGTTTGACATTCTATGAGATGATGTCTCTAGAATAAACCTTTTAACAACTGGGTACAGGACCAGTTGTTGGTTGTCAACAAGACTGAGAAATACCATCAGTTTTATAGTAGTTGTTCAGTTATAACATCTACTTAAACTATTAATATTGGACCTAGCTAAATACTATTTTAAAACTTTCTATATTCATGTTTTGCATGAGTCTATTCTATTGGTGTTTGGAAACTAGTTTATGTTTGATAATTAAAATATTAATATTTAAGCTAAGAAAGTCTCTGAACTTTTGAAGTTCCTTGTAGATGTGTCTTTTTCTAGAAACATTGTATTATCCTCTTGTGGATGTGTATTTTTATATTTTTATAAAATGTTCTACCAATAATCAACTATTCTTTTAAAAATGACAAACTTTCAAAGTTCAGAATTTGTAGTCTTAGAAGAGTGTTATTAACCTTCAAGAATTCTATGCTCCTGGTATAGGCCAATTTTGCTGTAATATTGGGAAACCCAGTGTAATCACATTTATTTCACTGACTTTACAATTGACCTATTAATTAATAGATAAAAAATAAAATTTTATGGTGAAGTATCATGAGCATAATTAAACCACATAACCTTTTCTATCTGGGGAATGACATTTTGATACACTGAGACTCCAATTACTTTAGCTTTTATCAGGAAGGAAATGATACTGGACAGAAAATTTTATTTTTTCTTATGGAATGAATGTATCAAATCCTTATTAATTTAAGGTAGAAACAGAGTTTGAAAATATGACAGTTTCACTCTAAAAACTGTAAGTTTTAGAATAGATGATGACAGCAAATGTTTAGTTACTTGGCTCATGAAGGAAACAAGGTTAGAGAATAACAAAAATATGCCTGCGTCATTGTAGAAATTCCTTTTTTGGATCTTCAATATTTTATACAACAGTTTCTTAGGCATATTACTACTAATGACTTATTATGCTACCCATAATTGTGTATAGTTCATTTGCATATTAGATGAAGTTGTTAAACTGTGATAACATGTATATTTTGAATAAAAACAATTTCAATATAATTAAGATCATGACACAAATTAAAAAACAAAGATACTCAAATTATTTATTGAATACATTGAAGGTATCATCATCATAGTATATCAAGTCATTTCTAGTTTTGTTACCTTGAATCAACTTCACTTCTTTTAAACTATGAATTAGCATAAATAATGTCCAAGACATACTTCTTTGCAAAATCATCAGTAAATAAAAATATTATGCTTAACTAAAAATTTTATTGTTACTACATTCAGATTACTCATAAGATTTGTGAAATATAAGTACAAAAAACAAATTGCTATACAAAAAATAAGTTCAGATAATTTAGGATGCTGTTAGTTGGGCTTAGGTTTTTCAATTCTAATTTCAGGATCTTTACACTATTTAAGTGTTTATGTTTTAAAATAACTGAATGCAGAAGATTTGCATAATGTGTCTTAATTTTAATGCTAAATATATATTGTAAGGGCTCATTGTAGGTATGCTATGAAAATAAACATTTCCTGAATGAGTTGATATTTAATTTATTAACCTAATTTTTTATCTTAGTTTTTGAGTATATTCAGTTGAAATTATTACTATAAGGATGAAACTTAGACAAGATAGAAGACATAAAGATAAGTTAAAAGGACACAGGAAAATTGTGATTTTAAAATTGCATTTGTAAGAGAACTGAAGCTTCTAGAGAAAAATCAAAATTATCCAGGTACAAAACGTTTTTGCCCTTCTAGGAAATCTAATCCAAAAATTTTTCAGAATTTTAAAGATAAAATAAATATGTAAACTGAGTCAATGCTTTTTGTCTATAATTGAGAGTTTTTGATTTATGTTCCCAAAACTATAGATTCACAAATTTCACAGACGTCCACCTTCGAGGAAAGAGCACTATTACTTGGGTACCATATGTCTATACTTCGAACACATGCAAATATTTTATACTCTAATGAAACCCACTAATATTTAGCCTGACAAATATTAGAAATGTATATCCTAGGTCTTATATTTCCAGGGCATCCCTAAAACCACATTAAAACCCCTCACCCTAGATGATAATGTATCTCCCTCTGAAGGGCTCATGTTCTATTTTCTCTGAGTGTGTGCTTCTTCAACTGTGCCTATTAAAATGTCTCTATACTTCTCATGGATGTGTCCTAAAATGTTTTTTGTGACATGTCAAGATCTTCTTCCATGGGTAGGAGTCAGTTTCATATATATCTATATAATAAATACAAATATTAATGCAAATTTATTAGCTCAGACAACATGCTTGTGACCCCAATACTTGAGCTGTTATTCACCAATTTAACATAATGAGTTGGCCAACTATGGTCCGCTTACTGGACAAATGTTTTATGACATTTTTATCAGAGCATAGCTAAAGCATTATTTTATATATTGTCCATGGACACTTGCCCAGTAGGTAGCTGAGTACTTTGACAGAGATGCTAACTATTTGGACATTTACAGAAAAGGATAGGTTGGTCCTTTTTTTTTTAGACAATTTACATCTTTTACCTCATGAAAGAGGTTTTTATGATTGTTTCCTTTGGGGAGGTTGTTATATACAATCCAAGGTAACTGTGTAAAAAATAGGAAAATTGTTTGACATTTTTTTGGTTTCTAATTGGAATTTAGTATTATCTTCAAATCCAAATAAAAGCACATACTATAATGTATTATTTGTGTTTTTTTACAGTGAAAACTATAAAAGTTTCCAACAGTTTCTTATCATACTATGATCGCAAGAAATCTTAAAAAATTATTGTTTATTACTGTTCCCAAAAAATTTAACTCAGAGTCTCCAAGATATTGCGAATATGTGCATTAGCAAGTACATCTAATATAATACTGAAGTTAATTTATATGTGTTGGCTGTTAGATTTTTATAATTTAATCTGTTTGTAATTCATTATAATATACAGCATATAATATTTTAAAATTTGGTGGTATTAGAAGAAAATTTCCAAAGGTCTCAAAAATATGAAAATAGTCTATAGAAAAGAAAGCAAATATAATAAATAAACTACTAGTCTAAAAGTACTAGCCAACTTCTAATGTATCAACGTGTATTAATTTAGATTTAGATAGAACTTAAGTATTACAAAAAAGATTGTTGTGCTAAAATTAACTTTCAGTTAGTCTTTATAGAATTATTTTAGGGAAAAGGAAGATGAATTTGTATTTCACATAAGTTTGCATTTTTTGTGTCAAACTGATGATGTATATAATTTGATTAATATTTCCTCAGTAAGGAAATACTAGCTTGGACTCCTTATTTAATTACCATGTCTCTGCTAGTAAATTATTTAATGCTGATAAACCTTGAGAATGATTTGCAAGTATAAATTAAACTAAGTATAAATTCCAAATAACCAATAAAAATTTTGAGATTTTTTGTATTCTTTCAACCATAGAACTTTCATCTCTCTTGAAATGAATATTCAAGAGAATATTTCCTTCTCCAAATGCCTATTTCATTAATAGTGAAATGGCTTCATCTTTCAGCCTTCATTTAGAAAAGGGAAAGAACTTATGTATTGCCTGATTTCACTGCTGGTTTTGTTTTATTTTCACACTACTTCATTCACCACAGAGATGGATCTCTGAGGAAATTGTTCATATGATATAGCTACACCTCTGAAACATGAGCTAACTTAGGGAAAAATTGTAATGTATTGTATGCACAGTTCTTTCTGACTTTATTTTTAGTATAAGCAGTATTTTCCAGTATTGCTACTACTCAGTCTCTCGTCAAACTCCTTTGCTAAAAATAAATTTAAATACTATATGTTTAACATTAATTGCATGGCATTGCAATTTTTTGACTGTAAAGTATTTGATGTGGATCATAATTTTAAAAAGGACAATAAAAACTATGTATGCGATGGTTTGCTTCTATAATCCTAGCACTGGGGAGGCTGAGGCAGGTGGATTGCTCAAGTTGAAACCAGCCTGGGCTACATAGGGAGTCCAAGACCAGACTGAACTACAAAGTAATGCCCTGTATAAAAAAAAGAAAAGAAAAAAGAAAGAAAGGTTACATTTCAATATTAATAAAATATTTTTTCTAAAATTAAAAAATAAAATAGAAGTACAAAGTTTTGCATGTACTAATATGATTATACCACAGAGTGAAGATGATATTAAGTGCATTCAGTTATTTTACTAGTAATTATTCTGTTCTTCATTAAATCTTCATTAGTCTGATATTCAACAATTATTCTGCTAATTTGACATTGTACACTTTGGGTTCAAAAATACTGTTGACAATGTCATACTGTTACAGGCAACTGAGTCAGACAGAAATATAGGCAGTCAGACAGGGCTAGGTCCTCAAAGGTGCCAGTACAGAAGCCCAGATACTTTGCAACTGTGGGGGAGACAGGCACTTCCTGCTGTGGGCCAGATATCAAGACGAAAGGCAGAACAAATACACCCATATCCTAAGGACTGACATTCTACATAGTTCTATATCACCCTGAGGAAGTTAGGAGTCAGCATCCCAACCCCCTACAGAAAGAGTCATTGTCATTAAGCATCCCTGCTTACTACGTGACTCAATTTCCCATTTGTCCTTGATTTAATCAATTTTACCTCAGCAATTAATCTTATTGGTTAACCATGGTTATGTCCCACCTTATGCCCATCTGCCTTGCGAGTTCCCAGTTTTCCCCATCATGATTTTATTCTATAAAATTCCCTAAATATGACAAAATCTTTGGCAACTCACTCAGGCCCCCTTCTGCCCCTCAGACAGAAGCTTTCTTTCTCTCAATAAATATCTTTTGCTCTTACCCTCTGTTGTTCCTAAAATTCATTCTTCGATTTTAGAGAACACGAAGTTGCACCAGATGTATAGTAGGTTGAGAGTTTCATTCCCCCATATCATTTGGAGGTCTGAAATCATTTTTCCTATATCAATACCATTATAAATTAGACTCATGTTTTTCTTATTTTTATGTTAGGAACACAGTTTCCTAACCTGTATAGTTGGCATGTTTTATTTGTTTTAATTTCGTTGTTTTTGAGAATGTTCCTATTTTTTCTCTTGCAATTTGGTAATATTTTTTATACCTCAAGTGAATTCTCATTAAACTCAAATAATATAGTGTTACATATGTTTGCTGTTGGTTTGAGAGATACTTTTCAATATTAGAAGTTGTTCTAAGACTTCTCTGGGATGTACAAACTGCAGATTAATTGCTTTGATGGTATTGACAGCTAAAGAACAAACTGTTCATGTAGCAAACATAAGCATGTAACTAAAATTCTGCATTTGAATTGGAGTGCAGGAAGAAAATGTTTTAGTGTATATATTAAAAAAACTGAATTATTTGTATGCTTTTTCCCATGTGTTAGGTGTTTTATATACCTTCTTGTACTTTTTGCAGCTAAAAAATAAACTACAGTTTATTAAAATTGACAACTGACCAAAAAACTTAAATGGATTTTTAAAATCTATAATGTTTTACAAATCATCTCATTTAGATAATGCAATTGCTTGTGGGAGACAACTTGAGTGGGTCCCCTTGAATGCATAACAATTGCTGCAACATTGATAACATTGAGACTTATTTCCTTACATTGATATATACAGAGCTGACTATGGTATTTCCTTCTCTCTTCAATTGGCTCTAAGCATTGCAAATAAGGCTAACTGAGGTACTTGTTTGTAACCTCTAAAGTCATCCGACAGTGTCCTCTTTCCTCCCTTAGTGATCTCTGTAAAACATACAGGCACAGCGGGATGGCAGAGCCAGTGACCTACAGGAATGTCGACTGGGTATGAACTTCCGAGAAAGAGGCTATGAGTCCTCAGGGCATAAAAGTTTACATATCAGAAGCAGGTACTGGTGTGTAGTCTTTAAAGCCATCAGACAGTATACTTTTTCCTCCCATAGTGACCTTTGTAAAATATATAACACACAGCGGGATGGCAGAGCCAGTGAGCTCCAGGAATGTCAACTGGGGATGAACTTGTAGAATGAGGCTGAGTTCCCAGGGCATAAAGTTTGCATATCAGAAACTGAAGCAGCAGCCTCCTAAAACAATCCACTTGGTATCTTGATTCAGTTGTGCAAATTGATACCCCTGCATATCTTTATCTGTATTTTGCAGAGATACCTTTCTCACTACCTTGCTAGCCAGCTCAAGTTACTCACGTAGTTCCCCCCATCCTCACTGTCACTCATCCTCAAGCCACCTCCTTGCTTCACTAGTTAATAAATTCTGGGAGAGGCCTAGGATCAAGGCCTTTGTCCGCATGTCCTCACGAGGATTGGACTCAGGACCCCTTGGCTGCCCTTAACCTTGAATATGTCTCGGAATCTTTACTCTCACCATGGGTTGCACTGGGGATGGTAGATTGGAATTAATTTGCCAGGATTCCAATAACGTCTCAGTGGAATTATAGATATAACTTCTTGGACTGTGAGGAAAATTAGAGAAAGGATTTCAATACTTGGATTACCGTACTCAATATTTGGGACTACAATAATTGCTCATTTAATTCATTTTTCTGACATACACTATTCAGCTGGAAACAACAAATACACAGTAATAATAAATATGTACAATGTCTCCTGGTTTTAAATTTTCAGGGTTTGATAAAAAGTCACTACATGGAAAGATAGACCTGTGCTTTCTGTGTTCCTATAAAAAATACATTTTTCTAGCCGGGCGTGGTGGCGCACGCCTTTAATCCCAGCACTCGGGAGGCTGAGGTAGGCGGAGCGTTGTGAGTTCGAGGCCGGCTTGGGCTACAACGCGAGCGCAAGGCCGGCCTGAGCTACATAGTGCGACCCTGCCTCAAAAAACCAGGGCCGGGAGTTTGGCTCAGTGGCTTAAGCACCTGCCCTGGCAGGCGCAAGGCTGTGAGTTCAATCCCCGGTG